>JAPVLO010003625.1:0-20958 GCA_027257055.1 Cephalopachus bancanus | reverse complement strand
GAGTTACATAAATAATGATGTCACTCTAGTCAGCAGGGAAAGGTGAAATCTTCAGTAAATAATGCTGGGTTAAGTAAACATCACTATAAAAAAATAAATGAATCTTGGCTCCTACCAACCCATTCACAATAATCCACTCCAAGTACTGTGTAGATAAAATGTAAAGGGCAAAACGTAAGATTCCTCGAAGATAATGCAAAATAATGCCTGCACAATTTTGGGAATGAAAACACACTTTTAAAAATCACACACAAAGACTTGTAACAAATACATTTGAATTACACAAATTTGAAAATTAAAAATCCATGTTTCTAAAAAGGCATACATTAAGAATACAAATTCCAGAGGAAGGTGACGTTTGTAACGCATACAACCAAAAAATATAGCATATATACAGAATTAATAAAGAGCACCTTTAAATCAATATTAAAAAGACCACCTCATAAAAGAGACATTATACAAAAGAGAAAAAAATGAATGACAAATGCATATCTTAATAGATGCTCTATCTCAATACTAAGTAGAAAATGCAAATTAAAATCAAAGGGAAATTTCACACCACATTAAGTTGGCAAAAATGTCAAACTTAACATTATCAAGAGTTGGTGAAGATATAAAATAAATAATAGAATTTTGCACTGCTAGTAGAAATTACAATGGCATATTGTATTGAAAAATAATATACTATCATATAATAATATTGACTGTGTGTATTGCATAAAGATTCAGCAATTCTATTGTTAGGTATATATCTTAGATGAAGCCTTACTCCTCACCACCAGGAGATATGTATGAGAACATCTATATAAGCATAGTTTCTATTGGAAGAATAAAGAAACTAGAAATAAATCACATGTTTATCATCAAAAAGGGGGATAAGTAAATTGTGGTATATTAATATAATAGACTTCAGGTGCACGTCAACATAGATAAATTTTACTAATGTGTTAGACAAAAAAATGTTTAAAGAGTCACAGAATATTAATACAATATAATTCCTTCATATCAGTTTCAAAATTTGAAATATATCCGTTTTTAAGGAAAAATGATAAATCTATATAAAAAACAAATAAACACAAAATTCAGGATTCTGTGTATTTCTGAGAGGCAAGAAAGAGCATGGGTTACTTGGATGACATGCTCAGTATTACTGCAAATTTCTGTTTTTTTCTTTGTACTGAATGGTAGGAATATAGGTGTTTATTTTATCACTTTTCTTGTACATTAAATTTCATTCAAAATTTAATAAAAGCAATGAAAGTAGTCATTAACATAATTTTTCATAAATGTAAAATGTTATATGCATATATGAATTTACTGTAGAGAGTGGAACATGCTTTTTATTTTTCATTATTATATACTAGTCTCAGAATTTAAAAATTTCTAAATAGTTATGTTTTATTATATTAGGTTATTTGTGGTCAAAGTATAGGAAACTAAAGAAAAAATTATTTGTCTCTAAAGAAAGAAAGAAAATCAACCAAATACATGTTATTAAAAAGAAACAAATAATAAGAATTAAAAAAATAAGCATTTACTTAACCAGCCTATGTGCAATAGAAATAGCCTATGCACAAAAGAAAAGTCTCAACATTTCCTGTTATTGAACTGTAAACTATTACAAGACATACAATAGATGATATAATAATTTTTGACACTCAGACAGTATAGACATTTCTACTGCTGGACACTGAAGCTGAATACTACTATCATTCTCTAAAATGTGATAAAAAAGCACAAGGAATATGCTTAAGGAGAACAAAAAATCCCAGTAGCAACCTTTTTGTATTTTAACCTTTTGAACAGATCCTTAGCTACTAGAGAAAAAAAATCATCAGCATGGAAGGGCAACCACTGACCTAGATGCTGTTGCCTGCAAAAGGTTACACAAGGGCTGTGAATTCTGACTCAGAGCTGTCAAAGCCCTGCCAATGTGGGGCCCAAATGGAGAGCATTTTGGTGGATGAGGGCAGAATACAAAGCAAACATCCTTGTCAGTCAGATAGAAATGTGCCAAATAAGAATAAGACAGCTAAACATGTTATTTTGTGTAACTTCTAGGATCTTAAAAGAGGCCAATGCCTAGCCAGACTTTTGGTCACAAGCTCTCTGAACTGCTAGAGTAAAACTATCACAAAACTTAAAATAAATGAAATGTAAAGTCAGGCCATTTGACTAATAATGAGAATAAGAAGTGTACTGAACAATGTAAGGATTATGCTCCACAGACCTCTTCTGTAGCTTCTGAGATGAGCAGGGAGGATGGGTACACACACTTTGCTAATTATAACCAGAGTGAGCAAACATCCACATTTTATATTATTTTTAAGAAATAAAGTAGAATATTTACTATCACAGGAGTTTCTTCATATAAATGTAACTACATTTTGAGCTTATATTCATAGTCTTGTCTGCCTTTGTTTTCCCCCTTGGCCCAAAATTACACTAATTCTGCTTGTTCTTCAAAATAACCTTTATACAATTTTAGTACTAATTATAATCACACTGGAGTAGTGACTGTTCTCTATCTTCAAATGACATATTAAACCTCTAGTCATAATAAAGAAGGCAACAACGTGTTTGTGTATTGGACAGCATCAAGGTATATAGGAACAAGTATAAAGGAGTTGGGCTCAGATAGCTCAATTTTTTTTTTCTGGGGAAAAAATGCCATTTCATGCTGATATCAGTAAGTCAAATATGTTACTATTCAGGTATTGGTACCTAAAAAAATTTATTCTTGGACATAAAGATGTATTAGACTTTCAAACATGTATATTCTATTAAAAGCTAGTCATAACTCAATTAATGTTACTTCTGCTAATACAATTTGCTATTGTTTGAGTGTCTCCTCTAAAACTCATGTTGAAACTTAATTCCCATTGTAACAATGTTAAGATGTAGGTGTGCCATTCTGGGTGGCGCAGCCTGTAATCCCAGCACTTTGGGAGGCTGAGGCGAGTGGAATGCCTGAGCTGGAGGCTTCAAGACCAGCCTGGACAACTTGGCGAGACTCATCTCTACAATAAAATAAAATAGTTGGTCATGGTAGCATGCTTCTGTAGTTCCAGCTATTTGAAAGGCTGAGGCGGAGGGATGACTGGAGCCCAGAAGGTCAACGCTGGAATGGCCGTGAGCCAGCGTGCTACTTGCACTCTAGCCTGGGCTAAGGAGTGAGACTCCAACTAAAAAAAAAAACAAAAACAAAAAACAAGATGTAGGTCCTTTGGGAAGAAATTATGATTAGATAAGTTCATTACAAGGGGCCCCCCATTATAGGACTGGTGGCTTTATAGGAAGAAAAGATAGACCTGAACTGGCATGCTTTTGCCCTCTCACCATGTGATACCTTTCTCCATGTTGTGATGCAAAAAGTAGGCCCTTACCAGATATAGCCTTTCAGTCTTAGACTTCCTGGCCTTTAGAATTAAAAGAAATAAATTTATTTTATTTAAAAATTATTCAATTTCAGATATTCAGTTATAGCAATCGAAAATGGATTAAGATGCAATCACAACTCATAGTAACTTTTTATCAGCTTTAATAAAGTATAATTGACAATAAAATTTGTATATATGTAAGGTATACAACATTATGTTTTGATTTATCTATATATTGTCAAATGATTACCACAATCAAACTATGTAACATATCTATCAACTCACATTGTCACCATTTGTTTTTTGTAGTGAAATGTAAAGTCAGGCCATTTGACTAATGATGAGAATAAGAAGGTACTGAACAATGTGAGGATTATGCTCCACAGACCTCTTCTGTAGCTTCTGAGATGAGCAGGGAGGATGGTATTATTAATTATGTTAACTATATCACCATGCTGTATATTAGATCTTCTGAACTTATTCATCCTAAATAACTGCAGTTTTGTACCCTTTGACCACTATCTTACCCATTTTCCCCAAATCCCAGTCCCGAAAACCGACATTTTGCTCTCTGCCTCATTGAGTTCTACTTTTTAGATTCCACATACTAGTGAGATCATGTAATATTTGTATTTCCCTGCCTGCCTTATTTCATTTGGAATACTATCCTCCAGGATCTTCATCTTTTTACAAATGTTAAGAGCTTCTTTGTTTTTAAGGCTGAGTAGTAATCCATTTTGTATATATACCTCATTTTCTTTATCCATTTATTCCTTGAATGTCACTTAGGTTGCTTTTTTACCCCGGCTATTGTGAATAGTACTGCAGTAAACATACAAGTGTGGTTATCTTTTCAACATACTCATTCCATTTCCTTTAGATATACACCCAATATGAGATTGCTTGATAATATGGTCATTCTAATTTTAATTTTTCAGGAACCTCCACACTATTTCCCCCAATTGCTATGCAAATTTTCATTCACCAAAACAGTATAGAAGAGATTCTTTTTTTTCCCCCGCACATAACACTTATCTTTTGTCTTCTTAATAATGCCCATCTGCTATGGTATAGAAGCTGGTGCCTTCCAAACCTCATGCTGAAATTTGATCTTCAATATTGGAGATGGGGCTTAAATGAGGGCAGATACTTCATGAACATATGATCAGTGTTTTCTTTTGGGGGATGAGTTAGTTCTCATTCTGTTAACTTCTATGAGTTGCTGGTTGATAAAATGAGCCTGGCATCTCTTTCCTCTTTCCTGCTTCCTTGCTCATGAGATGATCTCTGTGCATACAGGCTTCCTTTTGCCTTCTGTCATGAGTGGAAGCAACCTGAGGTTCTCATCAGACACAGATACCCAATCTTGAACTTTTCATTCATCAGATTCATGAGCAAACTAAATCTTTTTTTCTTTATAAATTACTTAGCCTTAGGAATTCCTTTATAACAGCACAAAATAAACTAAAACACAATACTAACAGGTGCGAGGCAGTATCTCATATTGGCTTTGATTTCCATTTCCATGACAATTTATGATGCTGAGAATTTCATGTTATACATATTGACCGTGTGCATGTCTTCTTTTCAGAAATGAAGTTTTGGGGTCATTTTCCCATTTGTCATTGAGTTGTTTTCTTGCTATGAAGTGAAAAAATTTGTTATATATTTTGTATATTAACCATTTATTGAATGCATTGTTTGGAAATACTTTCTTCTATTCTGCATGCTGTCTCTTCACTCTGCTGAATGTTCTCTTTGCTGTGCAAAAGCTTTTGTTTTGATGAAATTCCATTTTTCTATTTTTTTATTTTATTGCCTGGGATTTTGGAGTCATATCCAAAATTATCATCGCCCAGATCAATATCAAGAGGCTTTTCCTCTTTAATTCCCCATGTTTTCTACTGTGAGCTTTATAGATTTAGGTCTTATGTTAAATTTTTAATTCCTTTTGAGTCGGTTTTGTATATGGTGTGAGATAATGGTCAAATATTAATCTTTTACTTTTGATTATCCAGTTATAACAACATTATTTATTGAAGAGAATATCTCTTCTCCATGGTGTCCTCTTGGTAACTTTTTTTGAAGATCAATTAATTGTAAATATGTGCAATTATTTCTGTGCTCTTTACTTTGTTCTATTGATCTATATCTCTGTTGATATTCCAGTATCATACTATTTTGATTGCTAGAGCTCTGTAGAATATTTTGAAATCAGAGACTTTAATTGCTGCAGTCTTGTTCTTTTTGCTAAAGATTATTTTGACTATTTAATGTCTTTTGAGGTTCATACAAATTTTAAGAATGCTTTTTCTTTTTTTAAAAAAAATGCCATTATTGGGAACAGAGAAGATGGTGGCAAACCGGATGGACTATGCAAATCCCTTTAAGTGAGTGAGTGAGTGAATGGACAATTTTGTGCACATTTCTGTGAATAAATGGTCATGTGTGTGACTGACTGAGTTGGGACTATGGAGCAAGTGGCCAGGGCTCTCCCGGTGAATCAGTTGGTGCTGAAGCTGCTTTGCTTGGACCCTAGTGCTTATGGGGACAAAGAAGCCAAATATCATTATTTTAAATCAACAAAACCTTTCCGGGGAAAAAGCTGCTGGGAGTGGACTGTGGGCTTCCAGCTTGGCTTCACCACTGGAGTGCCTGGCCAGACACTGGCAGGAAAGGCTGCTGAAAGATCACAGCAAGGGAACCAGAGGCAGAGTCTCACTGGAGAGGATGAAATAGGCATCCTTCCACCATCTTGAAAATCGTACAGGGAACTGTTCCAACACTCTCACCAAGAAGCAGCAGACCCAGTCTCTGTGACTGGCAGGCTAACTACTAGGGGGTCGATTGTAACCCAGAGGGAATATTCTGAAAACACAAACTTCAGAGGAACAGGACAAGTGCAGAGTCTCAGACACCCCACTCCTACCCTGATTCAGCCATGGGAAAAAAGGGTGCTCCCAGAAAAGAATGAAGAAGGACCATCCAGTTATAACAACATTTTTTGTTGAAAAGAGTATCGCTTCTCCATTATTTCCTCTTGGTAACTAGATGATGATGATGATAATAATAATAATAATAATTAGCAGTGATTCTTGGGCTGACCTAACCCCTACGTCCCTGGAATCCTCTGAATGTCAGACCCAAATGGCGGGGCCTGGCAGAGGAGGGACAAATCCAGGTGGAGCCTGGACATCAGCCACAATAAGAAGACCTACTTGAGGATAATACTGGTTGGTGTGCCCCCTACCACCACCTGAGATGGAGATAATCCCACACTTCCCCACTGGAGGGGATCCTCCTTTCCATGCAAGAGTGGGAGGGTAGGACTGACACTCCACACATCCCCACCGCCTGGCCTCCCCCCCCCCCTTGGCATCACACTGGAGAAATTGTGAATGAGGTTGCAGCCTCACTAAGAGACAGCACACAGGCTTACCTGTGAGCTGCTGAGAGTACCAATTATAGAAATTGCCACAAGAGGGCGCCCAGTTCCCAAGCAGTTTTTAAAAAAAATTTGTTTTTCCCTTTTCCTTGTGTGTGAAAGTTTATGTGAGGGTTCAGTTTGCATTCTCCCCTTTTTTCATTTTTTCCCTTTTTTCTTTCTTGGTTTTTCTTTCTTCATTCTTTTTTTTTTTTTTTAATGTGAATGATTGAGTGTTCATCTTTCAGTGTTTCTTTTTTGTTCTTCTCTTGTTTTAGTTTAATGTATATGTAAGTGTTTGATTTGCATTTCCTCTCTTTTCCCTTGATCTCTCTTTTTTCTTTGTTTCTTTTTTTCTTCTTCTTTTATATTTACTGGGCATTCTTGTGTACATGTGTCTCTGTTTTGTGTGTGTGTGTTGTGTTTCTTCTGTTTGTTTCTGTGTGTGGGAGTGTGTGTTTTATGCTTTTATTTTTCTGTGTTTCCTTTTATTTTTAATTGTTTTTGTCCATTCTGTTTCATTCTAGTTTACACTATTCTCCTCATTACTGTTACTTTTTCTTGGACTCGGGGGTATACACATGTACCCATTGAATTATCAAATAGAGTGGTGGTGGGAAGTGGTTCTCAGGGAGCCCATACCCCAGTCAGTGAGCATTGAGATTGGCAAGTAGTTTCTCAATCATAACATCATATTTTCCACCTTATTTCATTCTAAAAATTACAAGCAATAGTAAATCTTTCCACCCTCAGTCCTGTTTCAAAATAGAACCAATTCAGAGCCCTGATCAGGACAGAAAGGAGGGCTAAGCAAACATCAGAAGTGGAAAACCTTCCACTGTCACTGAATAACAGAACTAAAGAGAAAAGAAAGAGATCCGTTACATATGAGGAAAAATCAATGGAAAAACGCAGGTAATTCTCAGTGTACCATAGAGACGGTGCCTAAAAAATCAGACCTTAGAGCCCGAACAATGGAAATCACCAATGAATGGCCCCAGAATATAACAGAAGGTAAAGAATGGATGGAAAGAGTGAATAAAACTCACAAAAGACAGGAAGCAACAGTGAAAAAAAATTGTAACAGAGATTCTGGCCATAAAAACTTCATCTAGGAAATAAATAACAAGATGACAAGCATGGATCGTAGAATCAATCAAGGAGAAGAAAGAATCTCAGAGCTTGAAGACCAAAACATGGAATTAACCTGATCTGTAAAAAAAAATAGAAAAAAATACTCAGAAAGCAAAAAAAAACCTCCAAAATATGTGTGATTATATCAAGACGCCAAACTTGTACCTGATTGATATTCCAGAAGAAGAAAGGGAAACAAAGAATACCTAGAAACAAGTATTCCAGGAAGTTCTCCAATAAAACATTTATCATCTCACCAGAGATGTGGACAGTCAAACAGAAAAGATAAAAAAAAAAAAAACCTGCAAGAAATCAATTAAGAAGACCAACCCCTAGACACATAGCAATTTGTTCACACAAAGTAGGTATAAAAGAAAAAATCCTAAAGGCAGCAAGAGAGAAAAGTCAGACGACCTACTGTGGAAGACCAATCAGAATAGCAGCAAATCTATTGGCAGAAACACTATAAGCTTGAAGGAACTGAAGTCCAATTTTCAAAGTCCTCAAAGTACACAACTTCCACCAAGAAATTTCTACCCAACCAAGCTCAGCATCGTTAGCAATGGAGAATTAAAATCTATCCCAGACATACAATCCCTAAGCGATTATGCAGCTTCCAGACCAACTCTACAGGAGACACTTAAATAGGTATTAAGTACAGAAGAAATAGAAAAAAAAAGAATTATCAAGAATTTCACACGAGAACAGAACACAGAATAAACATAGATAACATCATAACTTCAAACTTGGAAAAACATACATCAATCCAAAAGTTAAGAGAAAACAAAGAAAACTTTATTAGATCCTCGTGACAAGGATAAACACTCACATTTCAATAATCAGCCTGAACATGAATGGACTGAATACACCACTGAATATATAGAATGGCAAACTAGATAATAATAATAATAATAAGACCCCCCGAAACTTGCTGCATACAGGAAATACATCTCACCACAAGGGATGCCCACCCACTCAATGTTAGAGGACAGAAAACAAATTTCTAGACAAACAGATCTCAAAAGAAAGCAGGAGTTGTGATGCTAATATCAGACAAAACAGCATTTAAGCTATCAAAAATTTTAAAAGATACAGAAAGATGCGGCATAATGAAAAAAGGTTTAATACATCAACAAGAATTATCCATCCTAAGCATATATTCACCAACACAGGAGCACCAGCATTTATAAAGCAACTATTAATTAAACAAAAAAACATATTGACTCTAATACTGTCATAGCTGGGGATATAAATACCCCACTAACAATCCTAGATAGATCATTGAGGCAAAATATCAACAAAGAGATCCGGAACCTCAGCTTGACATTTGGTCAAATGGACTTAATAGATATCTTCAGAACACTCCACGCAACAATGAAAGAATATACATTTTACTCATCACCGCACAGAATGTTCTCTAAGACAGATCAAATCATTGACCATAAATCAATCATAAACAAATTTCTTAAAATAAAAACACTGGCATGGAATTTCTCAAACCACAGGGTAATAAAAATAAATATCAACAGCAACAAAATTCCCCAAAACCCACAAAGACATGGACACTAAACAGCATGATGCTGAATGACTCCTGGGTCAACACAGAAATCAAATCAGATATTAAAAGATTCCTGGAAACAATTAAAAATTGAGAAACATCTTACAAAATATTCTGAGATGCCATAAAATCTGTAGTAAGAGGAGAATGTATATATCTATGAACACGCAACAAGAAAATAAAAAGATCCAAAGTTAACATCTTAACAAATCACCTAAGGGGACTGGAAAGGCAAGACCACCAAAACCCTAACTTCAGCAGAAGAATCCATATCACCAAAGTAAAAGCCCAGTACAAAACATAGAAGTCAAACCTATCATAGGAAAAATCAACCAAACAAACAACTGGTTCTTAAAAGGATAAACAAAATTGATGGGCCCCTAGCCAGAATGAACAAGAAAAAGCCCAAATAAACACACTCAGAAAGTCAAAAGACCAAATCACAACTGACCCTGAAGAAATACAAATATTATCAGAGATTAATATGCATGCCTGAATGGAAACAAACTTGATAACCTAAATGAAACAGTGGGCTTTCTGACATCACACAGTCTCCCAAAGTTTAAACAAAAAGACATTGAGACACTAAGTATACTAATTACAACCTAGGAAATTGACTCTTTCATAAGAAAACTACCTAAAAAGAAAAAGTCATAGACCTGAAGGCTTCCCAGTGGAATTCTACAAAACATACAAGGAGGAGCTGATACCAATTCTTTTGGAAGTATTCAAGGCAATTGAGAAAGATGGAATTCTCCCCAAATAATTTTGAAAAACTAACATCACACTGATACCCCAACCAGGTAAATATCCAACAAAAAAGAAAACTACAGGAAAATATCGCTAATTAACATAGATGCAAAAATACTCAACAAGATTCTAGCAAATCAACCCAAAAACACATCTCAAAAATCATCCACAATGACCAAGTAAACATCATCCGCTGGATGCATGGCTGGTTCAACATCCGCAAGAACATAAATGTAATTAAACATATCAACACATGTAAAAACAAGAACCACATGATTATATATAATTAGATGCAGAAAAAGTCTTTGATAAAATCCAGCATCTGTTATTGATAAAAACCCGCGAACACCTAGGCATAAAGGGAACATACTTCAAAATAGTGTCATCCGTGATAAACCTATAGCCAGTATATTCCTAAATGAATAGAAACTAGAATCATTTCCCCTGAAAACTAGAACAAGAAAAGGCTGCCCACTCTCATCTTTCTGGTTCAACATTGTGTTGGAAGTCCTAGCAATGGTTAGAAAGAGAAAGAAATTAGTGGTATCCAAATAGGAAAAGAGAAAGTTATGTTATCCCTCCTTGATGATAACATATTCCTACACCTATCAAAATATCTTTGCATTGATAAAGGACTTTGACAAAGTCCCAGTGTGCAAAATCAAGGTGCAAAAGACAGTGACATTCTTATACACCAACAACAAACAGGCAGAGAACCAAACAAAAAGCATAATCCCATTCACAATAGACACACACACACACACACACACACACACACACACACACACACACTGTGAAATACCTCCACAGCTTCCTAACCAGAGAAGTGAAAGACATTTACCACTAAAGCAACAAAACACTACTCAATGAAATCAGAGATACAAACAAATGGAAAAATAGTCCATGCTCATCGATAGGAAGAATCAACATAGTTAAGATGTCCATCCTTCCAAAGGAAACCTAAAGATTCAGTGCAATACTCATTAAATTACCAACATCATTCTTCTCAGACCTGAGAATGGCATTACAGAAATTTACATGGAAAAATAAATGATCAAGTATAGCCCAAACAATCCTCAGCAAAAGAAACAAAGCTGGAGGCATCACACTTCCTGACTTTAAGCTTTACTATGAGACTACAATAATCAAAACAGCCTGGTATTGATACAAAAAATAGGCTTAGAGACAGAAAGAACAAGATAAAGTTTCCGGGAGCAAAACCTCAATTTCTCAACCAACTCATCTTCAACAAAGCCTCCACCAACAACCTCTGGGGAGAGGACAACCTATTCAGTAAACAGCGCTGAGAAAACTGGCTGACCAGAATGAAACAGTACCCCTACCTATCACCATACACAAAAATCAACTCTAAATGGATCAAAGACCTAAACTAAAACCTCAACTATAAGCAGCATAAAAACACATGAGAGACACTTATGGAAATCAGAGTAGGCAACCAATTCCTGATCAAAACCTCAGATGTCCATGCCATAAGAGGTAAGATTGACAAGTGGGATATCATCAAACTGAAAAGCTTCTGAAAAGCAAAAGAGACCATCAAAAAAGTGGGGAGACAGCTCACAGAATGGAAAAAATATATTATTTGCCAACTGTGTATCAAAGGCCTAACATCCAGGATCTACAAGGAACTCAAAGGACTGAAAGGAAAAAAAAAACACTCAGTCCCATTAAAAAGTGGGCAAATAACATGAATAGACACTTCTCAAAAGAAGACATATGGGTAGCCAACAGGCACATAAAACGTGCTCAGCCTCACCAATCAACAGAGAAGTGCATATCAAAGCAAATTGAAATACCACCTAATCCTAGTAAGAATGACCATTATTAATAAAACAATAGATGCTGGTGAATATGTAGAGAAAAGGGAATGCTTCTATACTGTTGGTGGGAATGCAAATTAGTACAAACTTTATGGAAAATAGTGTGGCGATTTCTAAAAGAAGTAGAAATTGACCTTTCATATGACCCAGGAATCCCTTTACTGGGAATATGCACAGAGAAACTCAAATTATTCTACAAAAAAGATACTAACACATTCATGTTTATTGTAGCACTAGTCACAGTATCAAAAACATGGAAGCAAAAATGCTGCCCACCGAAGCTGGACTAGATTTTAAAAAGGGGTACATATATACAATGGAATATTACACAGCCATAAAGAAGGACTAACTTATGGATGCTACAGCAACTTGGATGGATTTAGAGTCTATAATACTCAGGGATCTATCACAGAAACCAAAACTGAGTGCCACATGTTCTCACTCATAAGTAAACCCTTAACACTTACCATAATACTGAAGAAAGGAATTGGCAGTGGTTGGAAACTGCCAGGGGAAGTTGGGGGAACTTAACATCAATAAGGGTACCTATTCTTAAACCAGAAGAAGTCAGGACCAAACAGAGGCCCATACTTTACCTATACGATGACCACTTTTATACCTGATTCTGAATTGAATCCACTTTTTTAAAAATAAAAGATAAATAAAATATTTTGTGTAAAAATGTCATTATTATTTCAATAAAAATTGTATTGAATTTTTAAATTAATTTTGGTAGTATGAACATTACATAATACTAATTCTTACAATCAATGAGTATTGAATATTTTTAACATATCTATGCCTTTCATTTTTTTCTTTCATCAAAATTTTCAGTATGTAGAACTTTCTTTTTTGATTAAATTTATTCCTACATATTTAATATTTTGATAGTGTTTCAAATGTGATTGACTTTTTAATTTCTTTTATGAATAGATCATTGTTAGTCTATAGAAATACAACTAATTTCTTAAATGGTGATTTTGCATACTGATGTTTGTGCATCAGTTTTGTATTTTGCAAATTTTTTGTATTTGCTTTAGTTTTAACAGCTTTTGCTGGTATTCTTAGGAGAAAAATATACAGACATATGCAAGGGTGCCAGAAAAGTATACATATATTAAGAGATGTTATCTATGTATTACTTTTTGATGTTGAATTGAATTATGACAACAATGTGTAGTGTGATGTTTGCTCAACTGTGCTTCTGCCATTTTCTTTGACTATCCTGCCTGTCATATGTTAATGCTAGCATTTATTTGATTAATGACATCTTTTTAGCTAATGTCATACTTAAAATGTATATACATTTTTTGGCACCTTTTATATACACACACAAATTAAAAAATCATCTGCAAATAAAGACAACTTATTTTTTTCCATTTTCGATGACTTTTATTTTTTTGTTTTGTTTTGATTTTTGTCTTATTGCTCTGGCTAGCACTTATAATACTATGTTGAATAGAAGTGGTGATAGTGAGCAACCTTGTCTTGTTCCTACATTGTTTCATCTGTAGTTTTATGGGTATTATGGAACTAGATGTTCATTTTCCTCCCCAGATTTTGGAATTCATTATTTTGTTAAATAAATATTTTGTACTTTTCTTTTTCTCTTCTCTTTTTGGAATGTCCATAATGCCTATTTGGTTCATGGTATGGTGTCACATAAATCTTGTAGGTGTCATTTATTCTTTTTTCCTCTTATTTTTCTTTTTTCTCTTTGGCAATTTCAAATGAACTGATTTCAATTCTAATTCTTCTGCATGATTGTGTCAGCTGTTAAAACTCTTTCTTAAATTTTTCAACTTAGTCATTGCTATCTTTACCTCTAGAATGTTTGGTTCTTTTTTATGGTTATTATCACTTTGTTGAACTTCCCTTTTATCTCATGTATTATTATTCTAATTTTATTTATAGTCATGGGTCACTTGATGAGAATACATTCTGAGAAATGTGTCATTAGAAAATGTCATCATTATGCAAACATCATAGAGTGTATCAACAAAAACCTAGATGGTATAATCTAGGCTACGAATCTGTAGAACACACTACTGTACTGAATACTGTAGGTAATTGTAATAGAATTATAGATATTTGCATACCTAGATATATCTAAGCTTATAAAGTTGCAATAAAAATATGATATACAATAAAATGATGCATCTGCATAGGGCACTTACTATGACTAAAGCTTGTAGAATTGAAGTTGCTCTGGATGAGTCACTGAATGAGTGATGAGAGAATGTAAAGACATATGACATTACTGTATTTACTGTAGACTTTTCAAAAATTGTACACCTAGTCTACACTAAATTTATTTTTAAATCTTCAATAATAAAATAACTTTAATTTTAGTATTTTACTTTATAAACTTTTTAATTTTCAATTTTTTTGAATTTTTCTTAACACAACATAAAACAAAAACACATTGTACAACTATACACAAAATGTTTTCTTTCTTTACATCCTTATTCTATAGGCTTTAATTTAACTTAACTTCAAAATTAATTTTTAGCTTTTAAATTTTTTGGTTAAAAATGAAGAGATAAACAGACACATTAGCCTATGCCTACACGGGGTCTGAATCATCAATATCATTGTCTTCTACCTCTACATCTTTTCCCACAGTAAGTTCCTCAGAGGAGATAACACTTAGGGAGCTGTCATTTCCTACAGCAGCAAGTCCTTCTTCTGAATACTTACTGAAACATCTCTCAGTCTTTTCTTGAGAACTCACGCTGATTATACCATCATTACACAAACATGTGAATAATGCATTTTTTTCACAACTTTACAATGGCTACATGGCTATAACAGACATAATTAGGAAATAGGAATTTTTTATTTCTGTTGTAATCTCATGTAATTATCATTTTACATGTAATCTGTCATTGATGGAAATATTCTTATGCCATATATAACTGTATTTGTTTATCTGTGTTATTTTTAACTCACTGAGCTTCTTTATGATAATATGATTATTCTGAATTATTTCTCAGGTCGTTTGTAGATTTTCATTTTTTATATTTGCTTACTGGTGTTTCATTTTCTTCCTGTGGTGGTGTCATGTATACCCTAATTATTCTTAGTATTTATGTCTTTCACTGGAATTTGCACATTTGAAGTATTCATCTTTAAAAACTAGCTTTGATAGGAAAAGTCTTTCAACAATCAGCCTTTTTAGAGACTTTTTAGTGGTCCAGCATGGGGACTGGAGTTCCAGCTTAGAGCCTGGGGCCTGGAACCTAGGGGATGGTCTTATTCTGAGCCAGGTTCGAAACTTTAATCCACAGGGATCTACTTAGAACCTTAGGTTGTAGAGGCTAACCTACTTCGGTGGCAAGCCTAGAGTTTGGGTCCACAGAGGAAGTCCTGGATTCTGGAGCTATGGGTGTTGGCCCAGTGCCTTGGGCCATGAATATCAGATTGAATCCTGAATTAGAACTGGAACCAAAGTCTGTGTTTGATGGTCTGGTGCTGGTGTGATCTTAACACCTGGATCACATAGTATTGACCTGATTCTGGGTCTGCATAGGCTAACATGGTACTGTGGCCCACTGTGTTGAGCCTAAAGAAGTGGGAGTGGGATTGGGATCTATGTTGGTTGGCTTATTGACTGAATTTCTGTGCTCAGCCTGGGGTCTGAAGCCATGGGGGCAGTCCTGGTACTCGGGTAGGTTGATAACTTAGGTCTGTAGGCACCAGCCTGGTGCCTGGGACTAAAGGAGCAGATTTGAAGCTTAGGGCTGCAGGGGATCCTTAAAGCTTGGGATTGTGAGTACTGTCTTAAAGTCTGGAGTGGATATTGAACCTGAGTCTAAAAGGGTCTTACAGGCACTGAGGTGGTCTTGGTGCATATGCATATAGGTCTATGTGTGCTAGACTGGTGTCAGTATTGCATATGCCATACTGGAGCCTGGTATAGGCCTTGATCCTGAATCAGTGGAGACTGGTGTCATCCTGGGGAGGTCTGGATACCTTAATACACGGGGATGGACCTACTCCTGAGTTCATAGAGAGTGTTCTGCTGCCAGAAGTTATTGGGGTGGACTTGGTTCCTCAAACTAAGGGGTTTAGTCTGAGTTCTAGGTATCCAGGGACATGCTTGAGTCTAGGTTCCTAGGGGCGGGTCTAAAACCTGATGTTATGGGGGCCTGGAAACCTAGGGACTGGCTTGGAGCTGGGGAATGAGGGCTAACATGGCACTGGGGCTTGCTTAAAACCTGACTACAGAGGCACTAGCCTCGAGCTTTGGGCTGCCGAGGGTGGCTTTGAGGCTGGAATGATTACTGAACCTAAATTCACAAGGACATGCCTAGTGCTGGGGAAGATCTGGCACTTGGTTTCCTGGTGGTAGGCCTGGTGCCTGGGTCTATTTTGGCTGGACTTAAACTAGGGCAGACCTGGAACTTAAAGTAACTGGGGTCAGTCTATAGTCTGGTTTCACAGTGGCCTGCCTGGAGCTGGGGCCCACCGGGGTTAGACTAGCACTATGGTGATTTTAAAAACTGGGCCTGTGGAGACAGCTTGTACCCTGGATCTGTGGGTGCCAGCCTGGTGCTTGGGGATGTTGAGGCTGACCTAGAACCAGAGTCTGCAGGGGTATGCATGGAAACTGAGTCTGTATGGGCTATTATGGAGCCTAGGTTTGCAATGGTCAGTTTAGAGCCTGGATCTATGAGTGTCAGTCATTGCTTTGAAGCCAGGAGGGACAACCAGGAGGCTAGTGTTCCTGGAGCTGAACTGGTCCTGGATTTAGCTTGAAGATTGAATTCATATGGCCCATCCTGGAGCCTGGGACCACAGAGGCCACCCTGGGACAGGCTTGATGCTAAGGTCAGTGGTAAAATCTGTTGCTCACTTCACTCTCCTTCCCCTACATAAAGGGTTATCTCTACTCTTTTTTGCACAGACTTAAGAGATGGGTGACATTGGTAAAATAAAACTTTTTTCTTACCCCCTTCAATGTATCTTTTATTATTTCTGTGTTCCACCCAGTTGCTGCAATTGCTTACCTTGATTATGAGCTCCTGTGGAGGTATTTTTGTGAGTGAATGGTTATTCAAATTAATTTTTGTGAGGAGACTGAATTCTGGAAACTCCTGCCATCTTGCTGACATCATATTCACATAGTGACTTTTGGAATTTTAAATTTGCAAGAGCAGAAGAGTTGCTAAGTTTCAATAAGATGAATTTCTTGTTGGACAGTGTGAGTCAAAAATTTTAGTTTGAGGTCCTGAAAAACATGTGAAGGAAAGAGAATAAACATGGGTTCTACTGTCTTTATAGCACAATATTATAGAAAGTTATGAGCTAATGAAGTGTAGAGCTATAACTTTGTCCCAAATATTTTTAATAATTTTTATGATAGTTTTTAAAAATATTTATTTCTTTATCTCCATCTTTTGTAGCAGTTGTAATTTTTATGACAAAATTCATTTAGGAAATAGAATAAATTTTATTGGTCTATAAGGCAACATATATTAGCATTACAGAACTATAAATGATATTCTTTCCCAGAGATAGCTAAGAACTTTTAACTCAGGTCTCAAGTCTTATTGATGAATAGTAGCTATCCACAAATCTATGTTGAGAGGCATTCCGAAGTGAAATCCAGGCTTGGAAAAGAAGAGTGCCATGATAAATTAGTCGTGCTTGCTGGATAAAAATGTTGAAAAATTTGACAAATCTACTGCTTATTTGTTGTTATCATATCATTCATTCTGTTATGTGCATGTACATTTTTCTTCATTGCTGTCCTAAGCCTAAACCGCCAGACAAAATATGAGTAAATGGCTTTATAGTAACTAAAGCAACTAGTATAATTTTGTTATGGGAAAAAAGCAAGTAAATAATAAGGTTTTTTTCAGTTTAAAGAATTTGTAACTGATGAATTGGTTATATTGGTATTACATAATTACAAAGTCTAGTTTTCTTAAACTCATTCTTGTTACTATTGGGGTTTTTTTTTTTTTTGGTTGTTTGTTTCTGTTTTTTGTTGTTGTTTTTTTTTTGAGTTGGAGTCTCACTCTGTCGCCCAGACTGGAGTGCAGTGGCCGCTCCCAGCCACCGCAGCCTCGACCTGCTGGGCTCCGGTGATCCTTCCTCCTCAGCCTTCCAAGTAGCCGAATTACAGACGCGCACTACTGCGCCCGGCTGATTTTTTTATTTATTGTAGAGATGAGGTCTTGCTGCCCAGGCGGGTCTTGAACCCGCGGGCTCAGGCAATCCACTCACCTCAGCCTCCCAAAGGTGCGGGATTACAGGCTGAGCCACTGAGCCCCGGCTTACTATTGTTTTTTAAGTGATGTATTGTAAATTTTGATAAACAACAAAAATTGACTGTGATTAGCATGATACGATTCATGAACTGTGCAAATGGCTGTAGACAATACTGAAAAACAGGTTGCCAGTTATTTATCCTTTCTCTTAAAAGCCTCTACATATGTTTTTGTTTTAAAACATTGTACTCTCCTTAAATTTATGCTTTTATTTTCACATTTCTCTGCATGATTTTATAATGTCACATTAAATCCTATTTAAAATACACTAAAATTAATGCAGTCATCTCCAGAATTATAGAATGAATACTGAGATAGAAGTTAGAAGACCTGGTTAAATATGATTCTCCAATTTACAATATATGTGTCTTTCAGAAAGTTTCATAATTTCTCTGATATACATTTCTCAAAAACTAGAAAGCTATTACAAAGATAAATGTGATAAGATCTGTGAAATATCTTACATAGTGGCTGACACATAATAGACACTTGAATAGTTTTATATTTAATTTAGATTAAATTGCATTTTTGCATAAATATTCCATGATGAAATATTTGTTTATAGTGTATAAATTTTCCACACTTATCATGAGTCAAGTTATCAGAAATTATAGTTAGTAGAGATAAGAAATGTGCCATTTTCAAATTTCTAATTTAGAAAAATTATTTAATTAAAATAATGTCTTTTCATATCCACAAAAATGCGTACTGATATACATGTTTCACACAGAAGTGGGATATTTATTCTCTGCTATGATAAAAACTTTGTTGCTTTAGTTTGGTATGATTTATTTAAAAGTAAATATTGGAAATTCAGATTAAAATTATGCAGAAGAATGACATCAGCAAAATGGAGAAGAGGCACTCATTCTCCTCTATGAAATCATCAAAAAACAAGCACAAATGCCAGAAGCAACATTGTCAGACCTCTAGAAAATAGTCAAGGGTTTATATTTACTAAATAAAAAATGAATTAAGAAAAAGTCACCTTGAAAATGGTAGAAAAGTTCTGTAGTCTTTTTAACTTCTCTTGCCACGATCCCACTGGTGTACTGACAGTCTTACAGGAGTGGAAGTTTTAAAGGAACATCAACTTGTATTCCAGTGTGGTTCCTGGCTCCAGTAGCAGCAAAGCAGTCTATATTTGCAAATTACCATGTTTGTTCACTATAACATGTCTCAAGGATTTCAGAAAGATGGATTTAAGATACTCTGCTTTACTTAATTTTTAATATAGGATGCAAACATGGTAGATATTGAAGAAAAGCACTACTAATGAGCTAACAAACCAAAGATGCATGAATGAAAGATACATAGTAAAGACATTTAATACACGTTAAAAAGGCTTAGAGTGAATGCTGGGAAATATTTTTTGGGAAAGTAGAAAAACAAAGGCCCTTGTGTGTATGACAGAATATTGAAAGTCACATACATGCCCATGGCAATGCGCATGCTAAGAAAAACCAAAAGTAGATCCTAAGCTTTAGCATTAGCTAAACATGAGCTAATTGTATAAACACACTAATGAAGACACATGACAAAGAATACAGTCTTTGGAAGAGTTCACAAAGTACGTAATTATACTACTTCAGCATACAATAACAACAACAACAGTAACAACACTAAGAATCATAGTAAAGCAAATGCTATGAAGGAGAAAAATGCATGATGAAAAGCAAAAAACAAAATGAAGGAAACTTTTAAAAGATGCATATAAACTAAAAATCCTGTGTTCATGGATCAGAAGATTTAATATTGTTAAAATGTTCATATTATCCAAAATTATGTACAGATTCAATTCAATCCCTATCAAAGACAAAGACATTATTTTTGCAAAAATAGGCAAATTCATCCTAAAAATCACATGAAATTTCAAGGATTTCTGAATAGTTAAAACAATGTGAAATATAATGAAGATAGAGAACTTATACTTTCTGATTTTAAACATATTAAAAAACTACAGTAATCAAAAGAGTGATACTAGTAGAAATAAACAAATAGGTCAATGTAGTAAACTAGTGAGTTATCGCATATACAGTCAAATGAAATTTGACAGCAATGCCAAGACCACTTAATGTGGAAAGGACTGTCTCTTTGATAAATGGTGTTGGGGAAACTGGATACTCACTTACAAAGCAATGCAACTGGATATGTATCTCATACAACATACATAAGAATTTAAAAACGTGATCTTTAAAAGATATTTTTGTTCTCATGTTCATCGCAGCATTATTCACAGTAGGCAAGAGGTAGAAACAGCCTAAATGTACACTGATGGATGTACATACAAGGTAAATATGATACATACATAAAATGCCATGTTAATCAGCTTTAAAAAAGAGAATTATAAATATGCAGCAACTGGATGATACTTGAGACCATTTTGCTTAAGTTGCTTATTAAGTTAAATAAACAAATTACAAAAGAACAAATACTACCATGATTCCACTCAAATGTGCTATCTAAAGTTGTTAAACTCGGAGAAGTTAGAAAATAAAAAGGTAATTTTAGGGGTTAGAAAAAAGGGAAAATGAGTTTCTGTTTAATGGTTATGAAGTTTTAATTAAGTAAGATGAAAAAGTTCTCGAGTTCT
>JAPVLO010003624.1:0-20898 GCA_027257055.1 Cephalopachus bancanus | reverse complement strand
CTCTTTTGATTATTGTAGCTGTAAATAAAGCTTAAAATCTGAGGATGTGATGCCTCGTGCCCCCCCACCCCTGAGGATTGTTTTGGCTATTCATGGTTGTTTATGCTTCCATATGAATTACTGTATTGTAGCTTCCTGGTCTGAGAGGAATGCTGCTGGTAATTTAATGGGTATTGCATTAAATCTGTACATTGCCTTGGGTAGGATGGACATCTTAACAATGTTGATTCTTCCAGTCCATGAGTTTGGAATATTTTTCCATTTGTTTGTGTCATCTTTGATTTATTTGAGCAGTGTTTTGTAGTTTTCATTGTAAAGGGCTTTGATTTCTCTGGTTAGGAAGATGCTAAGGTATTTCATTTTTTTGTGGCTATTTTGAATGAGATTGTGTTTTTATTTGGATTTCTTTTTTTTATTGTTGGTGTATAAGAATACAACTGACTTTTGCACATTTATTTTATGCCCTGAGATTTTTCCAAAGTCCTTTATCAATGCAAGGAGGTTCTTGACAGATTCTCTTGAGTTTTCTAAGCCTAACATCTAGGATCTACAAGGAACTCAAGGGTGCCGAAAAGTAAAAAACAAACAGGTTCATTACAAAGTGGGCAAAAGATGAATAAACACTTCTCAAAAGAAGACATACAAGCAACCAACAGATATGTAAACAAATGCTCAGCCTCACTAGTTATCAAGGAAATACAAAGTAAAACCACACTGAAATACAACCTAACTCCAATCAGGATGGGCATCACTCAAGAAAAAAAACAAAACAACAACAAAAAACAACTGATGCTAGAGAGGATGTAGCAAAAAAGGAAGACTATTACACCATTGGTGGGAGTGTCAACTACTACAGGCTCTGTGGAAAACAGAAAGGGATTGGTAGTATTGGGACACTGCCAAGGGAGTGGGGCACATCTCATCAACAAGTGTACCTGCATAACGAACATTTGTATACCTAACTCTGAATTGATCCTCACATATTTAAAACAAAATTTTTTTTAAAAAAGGAATCTATTCTAAACAATCCAAAATGTGGCCAACATTTTTCATGTCTTTTATTTATATTAACATAAAAAAAAAAAAAAAAAAAAAAACGTGGTACATATACATGATGGAATATTATGCAGCCTTAAAGAAGGACAACATTACGGACTTCACAGCAACTTGGATGGACTTAGAGTCTGTCATACTCAGGGATCTGTCACCAACACAAAAAACTGAGTACTACATACTCTTGTGCACAAGTAGATCCTAAACATTTATCATAGTACTTTAAGAAATGAATTGGCACTAGTGAGACACTGCCCAGAGAGCATAGGAAGGGAGGACACATAGCATCAATAAACGTATGTGATCTCAAACAAAGCAAAGTGGGGACCAAAGAGAGGCCCACGTATTACCAATATTATGACCACTTATAAACCTAATCCTGAATTGTACCCCGCATCTTTAAAATAAAAAAAAAGTAAATGTCTTGTAGACACATTTCTGATTAAGGGCTGCTATTCAAAATATAGAAAAAAATTAAAATCTAGTAATAAGAAAATGGACAACCCAATAAAAACATGGTCAAAAAACTTCATCTCAACAAATAAAATATGCAGATAGTAAAAAAATAATATGAAGAAATTTTCCATATTATACATCATTGAGAAAATGCAAATTAAAAAATAAAACAAAATACCAGCGCATGTGTCTTAGAATAGCCAAAACCTAGAATTTTAAACTCTAAATGATGGTAAAGATATAGAAGACCATGAATATTCATTATTTACTTGTTGAAATGCAAAAGAATAAAGGCAACTTTGGAAGACAATGTGGCAGTTTCTTACAAAATCCTTATACTCTGTCTAATTCAGAAATAATGCTGCTTTGGGTAACCAAAGTAGTTGACTTATGTCCACACAAAAACCTGCATATGACACATAGAAATTTTATTTATAACCAAACTATGACAGCAACCAAGATATTCAGTACCTGAATGAATAAATACACTTTGGTAGACCCAGATATAACATTTTATTGAGCATTGAAAATAAATGAGCTGTTAACCTTTAAAAAGACATGGAAGAAATTTACATTCATATTACTAAGCATAATTAGCCAATCTGAAAAGGCTACATACTATAGGATTCAAAAGTGATATTGTGAAAGGAAAAACTATAAATACAGTAAAAATATTGGCAGTTGCTGAAGATGAGTGAGCTAGGTATTTTTAGGGAGGTGGAAAAATCAAATGCAACTATAATGATGGACGGATTTTATTATACATTTACCAAACCCCATAGAATGCACAACAGGAGTGAAACCTAACATAAGTCACAAATTTTGGGTGATAATGATGCTTCAGTGTAGGTACATTGATTGTAACAAATATACTACTCTGGTAGGGATTGTTGAGAATAAGAGAAGCTATATATATGTAAGATGGGGAGTAAATGGGAAATCTTGGCACCTGCCTCTCAATTTTGCCATGTACTTCAAACTTGTTCTAAAAATAAAACTATTAGAAAACATATACTAAACACTAAAAGCTAAATACAAATATTTCAAATATAATATTTGTTAATATCAATTGAAAATATTTAATTTTCAAGCATCAAAACAATTGACATACTATAGTATTGAGATGAGTATAGAAAAACACATACTATTATATGCTAAACAGATACTAACTTTTAGAACGGCAGTTTTGTTGTTTAATATATTATGCATGCAAAGGGGTTAAGATGATTGATGAGAGGCATCTAGTGTGTGTTTCTCCTATGGAGGAAACCAAAATAGAATTTCCTTAGCACCTAGAGAGAAGTAAGACCAACAGCATGCTCTGTGAATTAGCAAAGAAGTGATAATAGCCACATAGTGCAAAGAAGAGAAAAAACAATTGACTTGGATTGTAACTAACCAGACTCTCATCCAGACATTGGCACAGACCAAGAGCAGCCTCCAGACACAGTGAGGAAGCAAAATGAGGAAAATTCAGGAATTCTGTGCTCCTGACACAGACTTGAAAGGACCTATAAGCCTTGTGGGAATCCAGTCCCTCAGAAAACTTCCTTACCCACAGTTGCGCTCTGCCAAAACCCACATGGAGTAGTTCCGGGGGAAAAACAAAAAAGCCCTGAGCAGCATGGCCATCATATCCCAGAAAGTCAACCCTTGCTGATTGCTGCTTTCTAGCTGAACCGTAAGGGGATGACCCCAAGAGCAAACTCCATGGAGGCAGACAATCCATTCCTACACAGGCTGCCATTAGAACACCTAAGGCCTTGACATTCAGAATGCAGATTGTCTGAGGCTAACGCAGAGGAGTTGGGTGAGACTCATTGCCCTAGCAACTTCCCAGTCTCAAAGCAAATTATTTTGTGCAGGCTTGGCATGGAAGCATTAACCCATTGGCTAGGAACTCCCCACCAATCCCCGCTGGAGTTTCCAAGAATACAGATGGAGTGCTTGATATCTTTTTCCCTTGCAACCCTCTCAAAGGCTCAAAACAGAGAGAAAACTTGAATAATTCTCACAGCCATGCCTTCCATCCAGGTTGGGTGGGTACTTTCTTGGAGCTGTAACAAACCAAACAGAAAGCCCGCAGCAACCATCACAGCTGGCTCTCTCCCAGGAGTGCCACCTCCTGCCTGGAGGGCAACTGCATAACCCAGTACGTCTGATACAATAGCTCAGTTTTAGGGAAAGACTGATCCTAGACCCCAGCTAACACCACTTTCCAAGACACCCTGGCCACTCAGAATGCCTTAAGTACCCAGCATAGGACTGTCATAGATGGCAATTGAGAAACTCACCACAACAAAGCTATATATAATCAACAGTACTTATGTTAGCCCCACCAACTTCAAATAAGAAGAAATAGTCTACCCAAATGAGAAAAAACTAGAAACTTAATTTTGAAAACATAAAAATTAGTGCTCTTTAACACCTCCAAAAGATCACATTAACTCTTCAGCAATAGACCTTAACTGAAATAAAATCTTTAAAGTCCATAGACAGAATTTAGCAGGTTGATTATAAACTTACTCAATGATATTCAGGAAAAAGTTGTAAGTCATGATAAAGAATGTTAAAAAAAAACTGTTCAGGAAATCAATTTAAAATGCTCAAAGAGATAGGCATCAACAACAAACAAAAAAAAGCTAAAATTCTGAAATTAAAAGAATCATTTAGGGAAGTACAAAACACAATGAAAAGTTGTAAGAATAGATTATAATAAGTAGGAGAATGGATCATAGAATTTAAAGAAAAGGCATTAGAATTGATACCCTCAGACAACAATAAAGAAAAAAGTATCAAGAGAATGGAACAAGGTCTCCAAGAAATGTGCGACTATGCTAAATGTCCAAAACTAAGATTCATAGGTGTTCCTGTGGAAGAAGAGAAAACAACAGGTTTGGAAACTCGGTTTGAGGGAATAGTGGAAGAAATCTTCCTGAACTTGCCAGAGATTTAAACATCCAAATACAAGAAGCCCAAAGAAACCCCAGAAAATTCACTGAAAAAATTTTAAAAAGTCATCCCTGAGCTTATAATAATCAGGTTATGCAAAGTTAATGTGAAGAAAAGAATTTTAAGTCAGTGTGACTAAAACATCAAATATAAATCTACCAGACTAAAAATTTATTTCTTAGAAGAAAGCCTAAAAGTCAGAAGAGATTGAAACCCTGTCTTCAATCTCCTCATACACAATAATATTCAGCCAAGGATTTAATATCTTGCAAAACTAATTTTCATAAATAAAGGAGAAATAAAGTTTTTCTAAGACAATAAAATACCAAATGATGAGGGAATTTGTCACCACTAGATTGACTCTACAAGAAATACTCAAAGGAGTTCTAAAACCTGAAACAAGGAGTCTATATACACTGGCAGAAAAATCTGGAAATCATAAATCTCACAGGACTTCTAGAACACCAATACAATACAGAAAATAAGTAAGCAAATAAATAGATAAAACAACTGGATAACAACCAGCATGATGAATGGATAGTACTTTATATACCATTATTAATTTTGAATTTAAATGGTCTCAATATCTTACTAAAAAAGATATAGATGGGCAGAATGAATTTTAAAGAAGAAAACCCACACAATCCACATATCTGCTGCCTTCAAGGGACTCACTGCACAAAGATTCAAAATAAAGGAGTGGAAAAAATTTTCCATGCAAATGAAAACCAAATATGAGTAGGAGTAGCCATACTCATGTTAGATAAAATGGACAATAAATTGACATTAAAAAAGACAAAGATGGCTATAATGATAAAAGGGCCCATCCAACAAGACATAATTTTAAATATGTAAGCAACCTACATAAGACCTCCCTGATTTATAAAACAAATTCTACTAGACCTAAAAGAAGAGGTAGATGGCAATACAAAACTATTGGGAGATTTCAACATTCCATTGATATCAATAAACAGATATTTAAGGCAGAAAGTCAACTAATAATTATTGGCGTTAAACTAGATCCTAGAGCAAATGGAATTAACAGACCTCTAGGAAACATTATACCCCAAAATTACAGAATATACATTTTTTTCATCAGCACATAAAATATTCTCCAAAATAAAACATGCAGTAGGTCACAAATCGTCTCAATAATTTTTTTTTTTTTTTGAGTTGGAGTCTCACTCTGTCGCCCAGACTGGAGTGCAGTGGCCACTCCCGGCCACCGCAGCCTCGACCTGCTGGGCTCCAGCAATCCTTCCGTCTCAGCCTTCCGAGTAGCCAGAATTACAGGCGCGTGCTACCACGCCTGGCTAATTTCTTGATTTTATTGTAGAGATGAGGTCTCGTCTGCCCAGGTGGGTCACGAACCTGCGGGCTCAGGCAATCCACTCACCTCAGCCTCCCAAAGGCGCGGGATTACAGGCTGAGCCACCGAGCCAGTCAATACATTTTTTAAAAAAATCAAAATTATATCAAGCACATTCTCAGACCAAAGTGGAATAAAACTAAAAATTAATTCCAAAAAGAGTTCACAAAATCAAGCAAAAATATGGAAGTTAAAAAATCTGCTATTGGATGATCTTTGAGTTGACAATGAAATCAAGATGGAAATTTAAAGATTTGAGAAATCTGAGAAATTTAAAGATTTCTCAAACTGAATGACAACAATGAAACAAATTATCAAAACTTCTAGGACACAGCCAGAGCTATGCTCAGAAAAATAATTATAGTGCTTCAAGCCTACATTAGGAAAACTGAAAGATCACTTATTGCCAACCAAACATCACACCTCAAGGAACCAAAAAAAGACAAACAAATCAAACTCAAAACTAGCAGAAGAAAATAAATAATGGAGCTCAGAGCAGAATTAAGTGACACTGAAATTTTTTTAAAAATACAGAGTTAAAATAAAATTTTGATTCTTTGAAGAGATAAACAAAAATTGATAAAATTGATAGACTGCTAGCTAGATTAATAAAGAGAGAAGATTCAAATTAACTCCATCAGAAATAAAAATGGAGACGTTACAAATGATATGATGGAAATAAAAAAGATCATCTGAGATTATTGTAAACACCTCTATAAGAACAAACTAGACAATCTAGGGGAAATGCATAAATTCTTGGAAACATACAATCCCCGAACTTTGAATTAGGAAGGAATAGAAACTCTGAATAGAACAATAGCAAGTAGTGAGATGACACAGTAATTAAAAGTCTCTCCCCACCAAAAAAGGAGGTTAATGGGCTTACAGCAAAATTATACCAGGCTTTCAAATAACTAGTACCAATTTTACTGTAGATATTCCACAAGATTGAATATGAAGGAATTCTTCGTAACTCATCTTACAAAGTCAGTATTACACTGATACCAAGCCAGAAAAAGACAAAGCAAAAACAACAACAAAAAACACACAGCAAGCCGGGCTTGGTGGCTCAGCCTGTAATCCCGCGCCTTTGGGAGGCTGAGGTGAGTGGATTGCCTGAGCCCGCGGGTTCGAGACCCGCCTGGGCAACTTGGCGAGATCTCATCTCTACAATAAATCAAAATGAGCTGGGTGTGGTAGTGAGCACCTGTAGTTCCAGCTACTTGGAAGGCTGAGGTGGAAGGATCGCTGGAGCCCAGCAGGTCGAGGCTGTGGTGGTTGGGAGCAGTCACTGCACTCCAGTCTGGGTGACAGAGTGAGTCTCCAACTCAAAAACAAAACAAAACAAAACACACAGCAGATCAATATTACTTGTGAATATAGATGTGAAAATTCTGACCAAAGTTTTAGCAAGCCAAATTCAACAGTACTTAAAAAAATTTCACCATAATCAAGTAGGTTTTATCTCAGAGATACAAGGATGAGTCAACAGATACAAGTCAATAAATAGGATCCACCATATAAACAGAACTAAAAATAAAAATTATATGATTATTTTATTAGATAAAATTCAGCATTTGTTCATAATAAAAACCTCCAGCAACATAGGCATAGAAAAAAATTCCTCAAAATTATAAAAGCCATATATGACAAGCCCACAGGCAATGCCATCCTGAACAGAGAAAAACTAAATGTATTTCCCCTTGACTGGAATAAAGCAAGCTGCCCACTTTCACCACTCTTATTCAACATAGTAATAAAAGCCCTCACCATAGCAATCAAACAGGAGAAAGAAATAAAGTGTATCCAAACTGGAAAATAAGAAATCAAACTATCTTTGTATGCTGACAATATGATACTATATCTAGAGAATCCTAAGGTCTTCTCCAAAAGACTTCTCAGCTTGATAAATGATTTGGTAATGATTTGCAAAATTAACACACACAAATCAGTGTTCCTATTATACACTGATAACAACCAATCAGCAGAAAATCTACTCAAGAACTCAATTTTATTTACAATAGCTGCCAAAAAGCTAAAATACCGAGGAATATATTTAAACAAGGAAGTGAAAGATCTCTACAAGGAGAATACAAAACACTGATAAAAGAAATTGCAGTGAACACAAATGGAGAAACATCTCATTTTCATGGATTGGAAGAATTAACACTGATAAAATAATTATATTATCTAAAGTAATCTACAGATTCAATGCAATTCCCATCAAACTACCAACATTATTTTTTACAATATTAGAAAAAGTAATCCTAAAATACATATGGAATCAAAAAGAACCAGAATAGCCAAAGCAATCCTAAGCCAAAAGAACAAAGTTGGAGGCATTACATTACTTGACATCAATTATACTATAAGACTGTATGGTACTAGTACAAGAGCAGACACATGGACCAATGGGACTGTCTAGAGAACATAGAAATAAACCCAAATACTTAAAACTGATTGATCTTTGACAAAGCAAACAAAACACACACTGGGGAAAGGACATCTTATCAAAATATAGTGCTGGAAAAATTGAATAACTCAATTCAGAAAAATGAAACTTGATCCCTATTGCTCATGATATAGAAAAATTAACTCAAGATGGATTAAAGACTTAAGTGTCAGACTTGAAAGTATAAAAATTCTAGAATAACCTAAGAAAAACTTTTCTGGACATTCTAGGCAAAAAATATATGGCTAAAATACCAAAAGAAAATGCATCAAAAACAAAAATAAATGAGACTTAATTAAACTAAAAAGCTTCTGCACAGCAAAAGTAAAATTCAACATAGCAAACAGGCAGCCTACAGAATGGGAGAAAATATTCATAAACTATACATCTGACAATGGACTAACATCCAGAATCAAACAAATTAGCAGGAAAAAAAGCAAATGACTCCATCAAAAAGTAGGCAAATGATATGAACAGACAGATACCTCTCAAGAGAAGTTATGCTAATGACCAACAAACAATGAAAAAATGCTCAAACTCACTAATCATCAGGAAAATGCAAATTAAAATCACCTTACATCAGTCAGAATGACTATTATTTAAAGATAAAACATCAGCCAGGCTCAGTGGCTCAGCCTGTAATCCCGCGCCTTTGGGAGGCTGAGGTGAGTGGATTGCCTGAGCCCGCAGGTTTGAGACCTGCCTGGGCAACTTGGCGAGACCTCATCTCTACAATAAATCAAAATGAGCTGGGCATGGTAGTGCGCGCCTGTAGTTCCAGCTACTTGAAAGGCTGAGGTGGAAGGATCGCTGGAGCCCAGCAGGTCGAGGCTGCGGTGGCTGGGAGCGGCCACTGCACTCTAGTCTGGGTGACAGAGTGAGACTCCAACTCAAAAATAAATAAATAAATAAATAAAATAAAAATAAAATAAAATAATAAAAATAAAAAACCAATAGTTGCTGTCATTGAAGCAGTGAAAGGCAATGCTTATAGGGAAAATCCTCAAAAAAATATTAGCAAACCAAATTTAACAGTACTTAAAAAAATGCATCATGATTAAGTGAGTTTTAACTCAGGAATGCAAGGATGGTTCAACATATGCAAGTCAATAAGTGGAAATTACCACATCAAAAGGACTAAAAGCAAAAATTATGTGATCATTTTAACAGATACTGCTTATATACTGTTGGTGGGGCTGTAAATTAGTATAACCTCTATGGAAATTAGTATGGAGAATGTTTAAAGAACTATAAGGTTTACAATTTGAATCAGCTATTCCACTACTAGGTATGTACCCAAAGGATCAGAGGTCATTATATAACAAAGACACTTGCACCCACATGTGCACTGCAGTACAATTCACAATTGCAAAGATGTGGAATTAATTAAAATGTCTATTAATTGATAAGTGGATAATGAAAATATGGTGTAAATATACATCATGGAATACTATTCAGCTGTCAAAAAGAATGAAATGTCTTTTGCAGCAATTTGGGTGGAATTGGAGAACATCATCCTAAGTGAACTAACACAGAAACTAAATATCACATTTTCTCAATAATAAGTGGGAGCTGAACTAAGAATATTCCAAGGCATAGAAAATGATACAATGGACATTGGAGACTCAGAAGGAGGAGAGTGGGAAGGGATGGGGGAAAAAAATTACTTAACAGGTACAATGTGCATAGGAGTTAGTGGTGAGCAAGACTAATTATCAGACTTCTTTACCATTATTAAATACAGCCATGTAAAGCAAAAACTACTTGTAATACCTAAAGCTATTGAAATAAAAAATTATAAAATATTTGATAATAAAACAAAATGTTATTAAACATAAGATATATGACACATACAAAAATACATGTTTTTTTTTTTTGTTTGTTTGTTTTTTTTTGAGTTGGAGTATCACTCTGTCGCCCAGACTGGGGTGCAGTGGCAAGCTCCCAGCCACCACAGCCTCAACCTGCTGGACTCCGGTGATCCTTCCACCTCAGTCTTCCAAGTAGCTGGAACTACAGGTGTACACTACCAAGTCTGACTAATTTTTTGATTTATTGTAGAGATGCAGTCTCGCCAAGTTGCCCAGGTGGGTCTCGAACCTGCGGGCTCACGCAATCCACTCACCTCAGCCTCCCAGAGCGCGGGATTACAGGCTGAGCCACCGAGCCCGGCAAAATACATGCTGGAAACTACTCCTGGAAAAATACATGCTGGAAACTACTCCTCTAATAATTTCCTTAATAAAATAATTAAACAAATGTACAAAAATATATGTAATGGTATCTCATATTAGTTTTGTTTATTTTAGTAATGGTTGGTGATAAATGAAAATAATGTATTAATAAGTGGATTGTATAGTTATACATTCACACAGTGAGTATTGTTTAGTCATTACTAATAAATAATTGCATAGATTGACATGAAAACAATACCATCAATATATCGTTCAATGAAATAAAGATGACTGATAAAATTAGTCCAAAAGTTGAAGAGAAAGGAAATATTAATTTGAATACATTTTGAAATAATTGTATATTGGTTAAAAAATGGACAAAATATTTACATAATAAGCAGATAATTTTATTGTAATGTAATTATGAATGATATTTATATTTTTAATTTTTTAAATTTATATTACTTAAAGTCTCTGCTTATTATTTTGTAATAATTTAAAAAATATATTGCTATTGGAAAGAAATAATAATTTCAAGTCATTGTACCATCATATACTTTAAATAATTTTCCATGTCCACTGAAATGCTTTAACTTTTCAACTTAATACTCATATGAATTTGCAATTTAAAAATCCAAAAACAAGGATCTCAAAAAGAAGAAATGAAGATGTCATCAATAAGATGGAAGACTAGAAGTTTCAGACTCACATTTTCATACAAATAAATTAAAATAATAATAAACAGACCAGAACTCTAGAGGTTATGAGTACTCTAGAGGTTAACTGGGAAGCTACAGTACTCAGGTCAACATAAAATCAAGAAGAGTTCCCACAGCAAGGAGTAGGAAAATGTGACATATTTGCATACCCAGCCATGTCCCTTCCCTATGTGTCATAGTGAGGTTTAACTGGGAGGAAACTTCCCATGTCAGAGGTCCTCTCTGAAGACAGAAACAACAAAGCAGAATGAGTTTCCAACATCCTGACTGGGAGCCACTTGAACTCCTTTGGTTCTGGTTGTTGTTTCCCCTGACTTAGAGTACTAACTGGAACTGGCATAGTTTGGAAGCTGCTGAAGACAGGCAAGTACTGTTAGGACATTAGCACTTCAGTTCTACAGGCAGATGCCAGCAGGATCAAAAGATTATGAACTTTTGAGAAGAAGGGGATTTGAGAGAGCAAAGACACAAGCATAAGAAGACACATTCCCAGAAAAGGTTTGAGAGGTCCTAGAACCTTTAATAGAGCTGTTAAAGATCATCTCCTGAACAAAAGACAATCCATAAACATTAGAGGAATGGCCATTTTTTTGCAAATGCCTGAATCTCAATGAAAGATTATAAGGAATACAAAAAAATGGAAAAACATAGTCCAATGAAAGGAATGAAATAAAACTCCAGAAATAGATCCTAAAAATTAGAGATCTATGAGCTGCCTGACAAAGAATTTACAATAATCACCATAAACGTTCAACGAGATAAAGAAAACATAGATACACATGTAACTAAAACCAGAAAAATGATGCATAGATAAAATACAAATATCAAAAAATATAGAAACTATTTTTTTTTTAAAAAAGGTAATTTGGGCCTGAAAAGTACAATAACTGAACAAAGATTATTTGTACCAAATAATCTATTAATCAAGATAAAATACCTTGCTCAAATAGCTAAAGTGATTAAAGTGGTAAAAACAAATTTTATTCAGAAATTTCTGACAGAAAGGAAAAGAACTAAGCTTCAATTTGATTTGTACACTGATGATTTGGGTGTTTTAAAGGGACACTGAAGGAGGGAGAAGTACAGCTACTCAGTAAAATTTCAGAAGTGATAAATAAAATTATGGGTAAGTATAAATGTGACTCTGCCAGCTGTATTTGTTACTTGGCAGTTATTTAAGTTAGTATTATATTCTGCCACAAAGACTAGATGAGAGCAGCCGCATTATTTATTTTATTGGTTACATTCAATGGAATGGCTCTCAGGTCCTTGAGAGAGACACTTCTCAGTTACTAGAGATACATATTTACAATTGTAAGTCATATTGAATAAATTCTTTTAAAAAGGATATTTAAGGGCCTATAATCAAGATATTGGCTAGAACCAACAATAAATTATTCTGGTAGTCTTGAGCTTTCTAAGGTAGTCATTTTAATGGGGCAGGTGGCTGAGATCATTCTGGGAACACAATCTTATGATACTAGAAATTATGCTAGAACTTGTTAAATTCTCTTAATGTAGGGGTTTAGGTATTCATCACATGTTAAAATTTCTACAGTTTTCAAACTTAAAAAAATTTTACTGCAGAGAGTCAACAACAGACTTGATCAGACAGAAGAAAGAATCAGCAAACTTGAAAACAGGTCATTTGAAATCACTAAACAATAGAACCAATTAGAAATCATAAAAATAAAGTAAAGAGACCATAAGGGATTCATAGGACACTATTGAGTAGACCAACATAGTCATAATGCAGGACCAGAAGAAAGAAAGAGAGAGAGAGAGAGAGAGAGAGAGGTGTGAATAAAACGTATTTGAAGAAATAATGACCAACAAATCCTAATTTTGAAGGGAAGAAATGGCCATAATTTTTTTTAAAGCTCTATGTAATCCAATTAGGATAAAACTGAAGATCTCCACCCAGAGACTCATTATTATAAAAAATCAAAGACATAGAGACTCTTGGGACAAGAGCAAAGTGTCTCAACAAAAGGGAGCTTTCATAAGATTAACAGTGAATTTAGAAGAAATCTCGCTGAGCTCGGTGGCTCAGCCTGTAATCCCAGCACTTTTGGAGGCCGAGGTGAGTGGATTGCCTGAGCCCACGGGTTCAAGGCCCACCTAGGCAACTTGGTGAGAACTCATCTCTACAATAAATCAAAAATTAGCCAGGCCGTGGTAGCGTGCGTCTGTAGTTCTGGCTACTTGGAAGGCTGAGGTGGAAAGATTGCCAGAGCCCAGCAGGTTGAGGTTACAGTTACTGGGAGCATGCCACTGCACTCCAGTCTGGGCAACAGAGTAAGACTCCAACTACAAAAAAAAAAAAAAAAGAAGAAGAAGAAATCTCTCACAGGTTAAAGGAAAGAGGTATGAACTATTCAAAGTGCTAAAAATCAAAGTACAAAAAAAGTCAAACAAGTAAGTAACAATACTATATTTGACAAACCGTCCTTCAAGATTGAAAAAATAATTTAAACTATCCCTAATAAATAAAAGCATAAAGTGCTCTTACCAGATGTATTCAACATAGTTCTCAAGTAAATGTAAATATGTGAACACAAATAGTAACCTATATTAGTGTAAATTTGATCACTTTTAATTATTGTATAGAATTTAAATGACAAAAACATTTTTTAAATTATAAAATTGTTATGGCTTCACATTATACAAAGATGTAACTTGTTTTATCAATAGCATAAAATGTGAGGTAAAGCTGTAAAGGAGTAGTTTTGTCTGTAATTGAAACTATTATCAGTTTAAGATAGAATGTTATAACGCTAAGATATTTATGTAATTGCAATGATAACCAAAAAGAAATTATCCTTAAAGTATTCACCAAAGGAAATGAGAAGCCTGTCACAGCAAGAAAAAAAATTAATAAAACACAAAGAAGGCAGCAAGAGAGGAAAGGAGGCACAAATAAGGTATAAAACATATAGAAAACAATTACAAAACTTCAAGAATAAGTCTTTCTCTATGAATAATTATATTAAATGTAAATTAAACTCAATTAAAAACAGATTACTGAAAGTATTTAAAAATAAGAACTAAAATGCTATCTGTAAGAATCACATTACATATAAAAACCTACAGAAACTGAAAGGAAAAGGATGGGAATTGATATTCCACACAAATGAAAAAAAAAAAAGAACAGATGGATATAATATCAGACAAAATAGACTTTAAATAAAAAACTGTTAGAAGAAACAAAGGAGTATTTATACAATGATAAAAAATCAGTTCATAAAAATATAAAACAATTATAAATAGTTATGCAACAAATGCCAAATCCTCAAAAATATGAAGCAAACTTTCACAGAATTGAAGGGAGAAATAGAAAGTAACACAATAATAAAAACAGATTTTAATAAACTATTTTTAATATAAGAAAGAATAACCAGACAGAAGATAAATAAATAGAGAATTTGAACAACAATTAGACAATTTGATCTAGCAGTCATATACAGAACACTTGTCTCCACAAAAAAGCACAGTATACATTCTTCTCAAGGGTAGACAAAACATACTCCACAATCGACTAAAATTTAAATCACAAAACAAGCTTTAATTGATTTTAAAAGATTGAAATAATACCAAGTATATTTTCGAATCACAATGGAATTAAACTAGAAATCAGTAACATAAGGAAAATAGAAAAATCTACAAATATGTGAAAATTAAACAACACACCCTTAAACAGTCAATGAGCTAAAGAATAAACCACAAACAAAATTAGAAATTATCTTGAGACAAATGAAACAAAACCATAGCCTACCAAAACTTATTGTGATGTATTATAGCATTGCCAAAAATAATAATTCATAACAAATATATTTTTAAAAGGACGATCTCAAATCGATATGCTAACTTACATTGCAAGGAATTAGAAAAAGAAAAAAAAGATTTTATTATAGGGAAGTAAAGTAAATAATAAATATTAGTGCAGATATAAATGAAATAAATAATATAACACAATTTTGAAATATTAGCTAAACTAAGAGATGGCTTTTATAAAATTATCAGCAAAATCAGTAAATCTTATATTAACTAAGCGATAAGAAAATCCCAAATAATTACATTCAGAAATAAAAGAAGGGTCATTAAAACCAGTCCACAAAAATAAAAATTATAAGAAACTACCATTAACAACTCTATGCCATCAAATTGATTAATCTAGAATAAATAAAATCCACACTCTACAAATGTTAGTTTTCATTAAAAAACTATTGCAAATAATGAGACTTCATCATCATCATCATCATCATCTCCTAATGAAGAAAAGTCCAGAATTGGATAGCTTCATTGGAGAAGTCTATCAGTCAATTAAAGATAAATTAACATCAATCCTCCTCAAGTTATTCCAAAAATTTGAAGAGGGGGAAACACTTTTGAGAAATCACCACACTGCTTTCCACAATGATTGAACTAGCTTACATTCCTACCAACAGTGTAGAAGTGTTCCCTTTTCTCTACAGCTGCATCAGCACTTGTTTTTTGACTTTTCAATAATAGTCATCCTGACCAGTATGAGGTAGTATCCCATTGTGGTTTTGACTTGCATTTCTCTGAGAAGTGAAGCTGAGATTTTTTTTTTCATATATTTGTTGCCACTCCAATGTATATTGCAGCACTATTCACAATAGCTAAGAGGCAGAAGCAACCCAAATGTTTACTGATGGAAAAATGAACAAACAAAATGTGATATATAAGTACAATGGAATATTATTCAGCCTTAAAAAGAAAGTAATGTTGTTACATTGTGCAACATAAATGAACCTTGAGGATGTAATGTGAATGTGAAATGAATCCATCTAAAAAAATACTACATAGTTCTTATATCAGGTATCTAAAATAGACAAATTGATAGAAACAGAAAGTCAGATGATAGTTACCAAGGGCTGTGGGAGGAGAAAATAGGAATTGTGGTTTAAAGAATATAAGGTTTCAGTTTTGCAGGGTTAAAATTTTCTTCTGATCTGTCTCAAAACATTGTGAATATACTTAACATTATTGAACTGTACACTTAAAAATAGTGGTTATATAACTAATCCTGAAATGTACCTCACATCTTTTAAAAAATACAGTGATAATAGTATATTTTGTGGTATGTGGTTTTTATAACAATAAAAAAGAAAAAAATATTTTTAATATATAAATTGGTCAATGGCATTTATAACTAAAAAAATTTGTCATACCTGCTAAAACTCTTTGACTATGAGACTTTTTAATAATTCAAAATAAAAAAGAATTGAAATTATAAAAAGTGAGATATTCTTGAATTGTGCATGTGTACATGAGAAAATATTTTTACTGAAGACTGAAAATACATTTTTAGCCAGGTAAACTTTTTGTTTGCACCTTTTTCAAACTCCTTTATACATAGTCTTATATTTCTAATATCATTCTATGTGTTCATTCAATTGTACAATTTTCAAAACATGATTGTAAAATTGTGAGTTAAATTTATCTTTATACTCAATACAGGCTGTAAGTTAGACTGCTCTGTCATTAATATCCTCTTATTAATATTACATGGCAGTTCTAGATCCTGTGAAGCTTAATTTCAGAATAACAGGAAGCATATTGCTATATTTCTCATATTTAAAGAGAATCTTTATGTGCCTAAAAAGATCAATGGGTTGCCAACTGATTTTTATATATCTGGATCAATATATAATATACTTGCTACTAACATTGTAGTTTTCTGTTATTTGAAGCTAACAATTTTGTATTGCATTTGCAACTTGATTTAAAAGCAATATAGCTATGTTATTGGACATGGTTTTATATATTCTGGTCAATTTATTTGTTTATTAGCATTTGATAATATTCTATATTTTGGATTTTGCTGTTTACACAATAATTAAATAATTTTATTATTCTAAGCTCTAAAACTTAGGGTTAATTCCATTCAGTTTTTAATTCAACTATGTGTGTCTACGCATTTTAATGTATAATAGTTTCTGGTAACATATAAAAGCTTCTGATGAATAGTTACTCAGCATTTCTCTAAAATATCTGTAGTGACTCTTTAAAATAGAAAATACTCAACAATACATAAAGCTAAAATGAACACGAAGAAGAATATTAAAACTTGCCAGAATGTATTCTAGTCCTAAGGCTTATGAAAATCGATTAAAGAAAACCTACCAATAACTTAAGTACCCATGACTTCAGTAAACTAAACTTATTTGTAAAAAGAATGTGAACATTCATTACCTTCTAGTCCATTCATTCTCTTATTTAGAAATCCATGTTTTTCTGCCAATCAAAAAATTGGGCCGGGCTCGGTGGCTCAGCCTGTAATCCCGCGCCTTTGGGAGGCTGAGGTGAGTGGATTGCCTGAGCCCGCGGGTTCGAGACCTGCCTGGGCAGTGAGACCTCATCTCTACAATAAATCAAAAAATCAGCCGGGCGTGGTAGCGCATGCCTGTAATTCCAGCTACTCGGAAGGCTGAGGCGGAAGGATCGCCGGAGCCCAGCAGGTCGAGGCTGTGGTGGCCGGGTGCGGCCACTGCACTCCAGTCTGGGCAAGAGTGAGACTCCGACTCAAAAAAAAAAAAAAAAAAAATTTGGGGAGCAGTGATCCCCTGTTTCAACATAGGTACATTAAAAAATAATGCATATATTTATGTAACCATTATTTATTGTTGTGAATAGACAATCCATGCATATAATATACAATTCAAGAGTACACAACAAAAATGATTCTACTTCCCTGTCCCTAGTCAGTCAACTTTCCTCCCTAGAAGAAGCTGCATTAAAAAAAGAATGTCTAGGCATGACAAACAACATAAATGCTATTTTCTAAAATGAATGCTTACAGGCTGTAGTGATTTCTAGGTCTTTCAGTCAGAGAGTACATTTCCCAGCTGTCCTTCAAACGGTGGCTGCAGGAAGGAAGCCACCCTCAGGCCTGGGTCCTCAGTTACCTTACAAGAAAAGACCTTTCTCTAAAGAATTCCCAAAGTTTAATGCTCTAGCTCCTCGTCAAAGGGCTCTCCTTTTTCATCCCCTTTAGCAAGCCTGCACACTTTTGAAATTCTTTCTTCCTTTGCCTTTTCCTCACTAGGAAGCAATGTCAGGGACTAGAAAACCTTCAGCAGAAGAGGTTTCTTACTTGAACTTTTGACTCTTATCCTCCTGGCCTTAATTTGTTGCTATTATTGTTTGTTTTTATTTATTAATAATGTCAATTAAAAAGTTACAGAATAGTACAAAGTCTGTTTTTTTCTTAGAATTCTGAGAATAGATTGTAGACATGCTATCTTTATGATTATTTCAGCAAAATGTATAGACATAACAGTTACCAATTAATCTGAAGTTCATTGTTTAACATCAAGACATTCTCTTACATGTCCACTGAATATTCATCAAGATTGTAAAATCTGTATTAAACTAGTACTACCATCTAACTCCCAGTTCCCTTTCCAGTTTTATTAATGTCCCAATAATGGAATAACCTCATTCAAGATCTTGCATAGATTTTAGTTATGGTATTCCTGTAGTCTCATTCATTCCAAGGTAGTTCTTAGAATTTTGAAGATTATAGGACATTTATTTGTTAGAATATTCATTAACTTTGGTTTATCTGATAGTTCCTCATAATTATGTTCTAGGTTTAGTTCATGCATTTTTTTGAAAGGCATACCATAAAATGATATTGTGTTCTCATTGCAATTTCTTATTGGGTTTTTTTCCTGCTCTCTGTGGTAAAGACACATTTTCTCCCTTTCCCTCAACTTTCTTCCATCTTTTCTTCCTGCCAAAAGAGTTCACCATCTATTTATTTGTCTATATACATGTAATACATATATGCAATAGATGCAAAAATACATATAAATTAATATATATTTTATGTTATGTTTTTATATTATTATTATTTGTAGTGATAATGCATAATATTAATATTCTCTATTTTGTGATGTTTTCAGTTTAAAAAAAAAAAAACCCTGACTGACTATCTCTCTTTAGGCTAGTCAACTTTTAAAGATTGCAAATAACCCAGTAAGAAGCATGCCTTTGATGATACACTAACCAAACCAGGGATACCTCTGCTATCTGGTCTGTGCACCTCAGGGCACAATATGTCTCTTTCTTAATGATCTCAGATCCAGGGACAGGCAACGAGAGCTTAAACCTATAGCTCAAAGCCTTCCAAAATTATTCAAACCAAACAATTCTAAGTTGTTTACAACTCCCTGCTTTGATTTTCCCTGGAAAATCCTAGTAAAGTCTGTCACCTAAGCAGTTCCTCCCTCTTTCTTGTCTACAGACTCCTGATCACCATGGTGTCCTTTCTACCTGGACTTTGTGACATGCCATGGCACCTATCTCTAGGTGAGAATAATAAGCTTTGTTTTTCTGAACCTTTCCTGTGTCTTCACTTGTAACCATACAAGACTGATCACCATATTAAAAAATACAAAACACCTCACATTACAGAAGCCAGAAAATACCAGAATATCAATTATTTCACTTGCATTTCACCCAGGTATAAGCATAATACAAATAGAACGACTGCATTAGGTATCCTAATAGATTATTTTGTGTTTTTTCCTCCCTAATAAAAGATAAAAGTCAAGGGGAAATTACTCTCTTTTCCTTTGGAGACATCATAGTGAATATGTTACCGAGATCTATAGTAGCTTTCCAATGACCCTTGAGAAAAAGACAGAAATAATGCCAAGCAGCTGAAGTTAACAGGACTATGAGAAACCCCAGGACCTTGGTGACATCACTGTGCCACTAAACTAATCAGTCCGCCCCATCTCTTGTTATGTGAGGCAAAGAATGTTCTTATTGCCTAAGAAATTGTTGATTGGATTGTTTGTCAATTGTTTCCAAAAGGGAGCCATCTGGTTCTCATCATCATCTGTTCATTGTGGTATTTGCTAAAACATTCATCATCCCGTTGTCGTTATGTCCTTACTTGTCAGTGCATACAGGTTGCCTCTGAATTATCCTTCATTTCTATCCTCAAAGCCCCATTGATGGAAACCATTGTTATGTTCCTATGATGAAACTATATGAGATTGTCTAATCCCATCTCCTTAGTTTCTTCATATAACTATTGATTTTTTTCTTGAGTTCCCTAGCTCTTCTAGTTCTACCTAAAAAAAAAAGAAAGAAAAAAAAGAAACAAGCTATATGCTGCCCCTCCTATTAAGTCATGAAAATATTTCAGAGGACAGGAAACAGTAAACTTATTTTTCAGAAAATGGCTCCCATTTACCCATTGCTGCGTCCATGTGCATTTCCTTCCATTCAGGCATTTATTTCCCCACTGTGAAGAGCCATTGCTCACATTCTGTTTTTCATACCTCTCTACAAAAACCTTTATGCCAAACTCTTTCAACTTTCCTTAGGGACAAGTCACGTGAAATTCAAAAGTTAGAAAAGACTACTTTAGACTATCTTATTTTTCCCTGGGCAATGAACTTAAAACAATTTATGTTCTGTTGAAATTGGCAAAGAAGCTACAGGGATCAGAAGACATAAGAAATTATGGTATTAATATTTCAAACTTTAGAATTTGGCACATACATTTATATAGATTCATTTTCAACAAATTTTCATGTGTCTTCATTTCGTCCTACGTTTGTAGGTTGAGGAAGGTATATCTGGTATAGTTCGCAAAGGCTATTGGAAATAGAAAGATCGATCTATTGAAGTTCATTTTCTAGTGACCAGGGTAATCAAAACTGTTTATATATTCAGCCA
>JAPVLO010003623.1:0-18497 GCA_027257055.1 Cephalopachus bancanus | reverse complement strand
AGGCTGACGAGACGCACAGCCAAAGCAGTCGCCATGGAATCGTAATAACATGACTGGGAACAAGTGACAATCAGGAACTACCCCATGCACCAATCCCTTAGAGGATCAAGGCCAGTAAATGACAGGGCAGCACATTTTTTAAAAAGCTTTTCCAAGGGAGATTCGCATTCAAAACAAGCACAAGGAAGGCAGACAGCTCTTTTTCCTCAATGCGATTGGCGGATCAATTGTATTTCCTACAACACAAACATTTGAAAAGGAGAAAGATTTCAGAATGCACCCAGTAAATTCACCGAGTCATGCATTCTTACTCTACTGTGGAGTTCCCATGGCCCACCGGGTGGCACCACTGAGCTGCACTTTCCCATACGTGACCGATTAAAATCTTCCTAGGTCAAACAGAAGAACTCTGCAGAGCATAACTGAAAATGAGAAGACGACTGTGAGACTCATGTATTGGAGCATGCACCAAGTTGGAATAACATTGATAACCGTGAAAGAGTGCAGCACACAGTTCAAGACCGGTCTCCCATGAAAGATGCACCCTCACAACAAGCCTAACACAGGCCGTCTGCGCTTATTCAGCAAGGCAAAAGGGAGAATGACTGCATTTCGCAGCATAGGGAAACGGCAACGGGAAAAACTTCATAGTATTCAAAACGAAAGCAAGCACTGCTTTTCTACAAGTGAGTGTGTAGCACTCATTTTTCTCAATGTGTGGCTCAATTTACATGCTCATTCCAAAATGTGAAGTATTGACATATGGCTCTGCTATGATAAATCAAGCTGTACCTTGAGAATCATTTATTACACCGTACACCCAGCAAGAAGAAAACTACCAGCAAATAAAAACCAATGCAGTAGACCTTTGACATGGCGTTTCCCAAGCTGATACACACTCACAACGAGGGAGCGAGGCCTGTCAGCTCTTACTCATACTTGCCAACGGAGGAGCAACTGGTTTGGACTGAAGAGGAACAGGTAAAATCCAAAACATTGTAGAATACAATAGGTGAACCAATAATGCTTTCCCGAAAGTAACAGTGAATCGGTCATTTCACTCAGGGAGGCACCATCGTGTTGGCATTCTTATACAGGAAACATTTCATACAGCTCTGCTAGGCATATGCACTCAGTGTAGTATGATGTACGTTGAAGAGAAACGGAGAGAATCAGGTATCACACCAAAGACACAGCCAGTATAATCGTTGTTGCCCCATTCAGTGACGTGCAGTTTTGAGGAATGTCTCCCATGGAAGACACTTATTTTCCGGAAACGAAACAGAGGCTCTCAGGCCTTGTTGGCAAATGAACCCGCAGAGCCATTGTATTCGGCATTAGATGCCCATTTAAACACAGGAAACTTTTCAGCATTCACCGGCGAATGAAGCCTGCTTGGTCACCAATGGCTGTGGAGACCTGGTTCCAGTCAGGGCTGCACGTGAAGTTGCAATCTGCTCACCAAACGGTCCCTGACTACTATAGTGTATACACAGGGACGCTCTGAATATCAGGGATGAGAGCGTGCACAAAGCCAGCTTAATACAGACTGCCAATGAATAGCAGTGCAGCGCACGCTTGGCTAGCCTGTCCCCAGGAAGTCCCACCGTCACCACCAGTTTCACACAGGCTCTCCGTGCTTCTTCAGCAATGAAAACGGCACAGCATTGGTAGTCCTTACTAGGTTTCGTTGCCATAGGGAAAAACAATTTAGAATTCTCCCCATAAACAAATAATGCTCTCCTGCTCGTCACTGGGGAGCACTTATATCACTCATTGGGGCACTTTGTTTCGCAGAGTTCTATCCGTGAAACACGCACGTTTCACTCTCGTAATCAAAGGCCCTCTAAGGGAAGGATCACAAATCAAGGGGAAAGAGTGAGAATGAGGTATTACAGCAGGCAGCAATGAAGAATACTAGTCATAGCAATGAGATAACACTGCGGCACACATTTGGCACACACTTCACCAAGGAAGATGCCTATTCACTGCAGGCCTAGGAGAGGCTATTCCCAACAGCAATCCACAGTGCAATTGTTTTCCCAGGACAGGAAAAGCTATAAAGAAAGTATAACAAAGAATTCTCCCGGGGCACACACAACGCTTTCCCACCAGTAACTGTGAATGTCTGAGATCACGCATTGTGGCTCAGTGGAGTTGAGCTTTCCTGAATGTGAAAGGCTGACGAGACGCACAGCCAAAGCAGTCGCCATGGAGATCGTAATATACATGACTGGGAACAAGTGACAATCAGGAACTACACCATGCACCAATGCCTTAGAGGACTCAAGGCCAGTAAATGACAGGGCAGCACACTTTTTACAAAGCATTTTCCAAGGGAGATTCGCATTCAAAACAAGCACAAGGAAGGCAGACAGCTCTTTTTCCTCAATGCGATTGGCGGATCAATTGTATTTCCTACAACACAAACATTTGAAAAGGAGAAAGATTTCAGAATGCACCCAGTAAATTCACCGAGTCATGCATTCTTACTCTACTGTGGATTTCCCCATGGCCCACCGGGTGGCACCACTGAGCTGCACTTTCCCATACGTGACCGATTAAAATCTTCCTAGGTCAAACAGAAGAACTCTGCAGAGCATAACTGAAAATGAGAAGACGACTGTGAGACTCATGTATTGGAGCATGCACCAAGTTGGAATAACATTGATAACCGTGAAAGAGTGCAGCACACAGTTCAAGACCGGTCTCCCATGAAAGATGCACCCTCACAACAAGCCTAACACAGGCCGTCTGCGCTTATTCAGCAAGGCAAAAGGGAGAATGACTGCATTTCGCAGCATAGGGAAACGGCAAGGGGAAAAAAACTTCATAGTATTAAAAACGAAAGCAAGCACTGCTTTTCTACAAGTGAGTGTGTAGCACTCATTTTTCTCAATGTGTGGCTCAATTTACATGCTCATTCCAAAATGTGAAGTATTGACATATGGCTCTGCTATGATAAATCAAGCTGTACCTTGAGAATCATTTATTACACCGTACACCCAGCAAGAAGAAAACTACCAGCAAATAAAAACCAATGCAGTAGACCTTTGACATGGCGTTTCCCAAGCTGATACACACTCACAACGAGGGAGCGAGGCCTGTCAGCTCTTACTCATACTTGCCAACGGAGGAGCAACTGGTTTGGACTGAAGAGGAACAGGTAAAATCCAAAACATTGTAGAATACAATAGGTGAACCAATAATGCTTTCCCGAAAGTAACAGTGAATCGGTCATTTCACTCAGGGAGGCACCATCGTGTTGGCATTCTTATACAGGAAACATTTCATACAGCTCTGCTAGGCATATGCACTCAGTGTAGTATGATGTACGTTGAAGAGAAACGGAGAGAATCAGGTATCACACCAAAGACACAGCCAGTATAATCGTTGTTGCCCCATTCAGTGACGTGCAGTTTTGAGGAATGTCTCCCATGGAAGACACTTATTTTCCGGAAACGAAACAGAGGCTCTCAGGCCTTGTTGGCAAATGAACCCGCAGAGCCATTGTATTCGGCATTAGATGCCCATTTAAACACAGGAAACTTTTCAGCATTCACCGGCGAATGAAGCCTGCTTGGTCACCAATGGCTGTGGAGACCTGGTTCCAGTCAGGGCTGCACGTGAAGTTGCAATCTGCTCACCAAACGGTCCCTGACTACTATAGTGTATACACAGGGACGCTCTGAATATCAGGGATGAGAGCGTGCACAAAGCCAGCTTAATACAGACTGCCAATGAATAGCAGTGCAGCGCACGCTTGGCTAGCCTGTCCCCAGGAAGTCCCACCGTCACCACCAGTTTCACACAGGCTCTCCGTGCTTCTTCAGCAATGAAAACGGCACAGCATTGGTAGTCCTTACTAGGTTTCGTTGCCATAGGGAAAAACAATTTAGAATTCTCCCCATAAACAAATAATGCTCTCCTGCTCGTCACTGGGGAGCACTTATATCACTCATTGGGGCACTTTGTTTCGCAGAGTTCTATCCGTGAAACACGCACGTTTCACTCTCGTAATCAAAGGCCCTCTAAGGGAAGGATCACAAATCAAGGGGAAAGAGTGAGAATGAGGTATTACAGCAGGCAGCAATGAAGAATACTAGTCATAGCAATGAGATAACACTGCGGCACACATTTGGCACACACTTCACCAAGGAAGATGCCTATTCACTGCAGGCCTAGGAGAGGCTATTCCCAACAGCAATCCACAGTGCAATTGTTTTCCCAGGACAGGAAAAGCTATAAAGAAAGTATAACAAAGAATTCTCCCGGGGCACACACAACGCTTTCCCACCAGTAACTGTGAATGTCTGAGATCACGCATTGTGGCTCAGTGGAGTTGAGCTTTCCTGAATGTGAAAGGCTGACGAGACGCACAGCCAAAGCAGTCGCCATGGAGATCGTAATATACATGACTGGGAACAAGTGACAATCAGGAACTACACCATGCACCAATGCCTTAGAGGACTCAAGGCCAGTAAATGACAGGGCAGCACACTTTTTACAAAGCATTTTCCAAGGGAGATTCGCATTCAAAACAAGCACAAGGAAGGCAGACAGCTCTTTTTCCTCAATGCGATTGGCGGATCAATTGTATTTCCTACAACACAAACATTTGAAAAGGAGAAAGATTTCAGAATGCACCCAGTAAATTCACCGAGTCATGCATTCTTACTCTACTGTGGAGTTCCCATGGCCCACCGGGTGGCACCACTGAGCTGCACTTTCCCATACGTGACCGATTAAAATCTTCCTAGGTCAAACAGAAGAACTCTGCAGAGCATAACTGAAAATGAGAAGACGACTGTGAGACTCATGTATTGGAGCATGCACCAAGTTGGAATAACATTGATAACCGTGAAAGAGTGCAGCACACAGTTCAAGACCGGTCTCCCATGAAAGATGCACCCTCACAACAAGCCTAACACAGGCCGTCTGCGCTTATTCAGCAAGGCAAAAGGGAGAATGACTGCATTTCGCAGCATAGGGAAACGGCAAGGGGAAAAACTTCATAGTATTCAAAACGAAAGCAAGCACTGCTTTTCTACAAGTGAGTGTGTAGCACTCATTTTTCTCAATGTGTGGCTCAATTTACATGCTCATTCCAAAATGTGAAGTATTGACATATGGCTCTGCTATGATAAATCAAGCTGTACCTTGAGAATCATTTATTACACCGTACCCCCAGCAAGAAGAAAACTACCAGCAAATAAAAACCAATGCAGTAGACCTTTGACATGGCGTTTCCCAAGCTGATACACACTCACAACGAGGGAGCGAGGCCTGTCAGCTCTTACTCATACTTGCCAACGGAGGAGCAACTGGTTTGGACTGAAGAGGAACAGGTAAAATCCAAAACATTGTAGAATACAATAGGTGAACCAATAATGCTTTCCCGAAAGTAACAGTGAATCGGTCATTTCACTCAGGGAGGCACCATCGTGTTGGCATTCTTATACAGGAAACATTTCATACAGCTCTGCTAGGCATATGCACTCAGTGTAGTATGATGTACGTTGAAGAGAAACGGAGAGAATCAGGTATCACACCAAAGACACAGCCAGTATAATCGTTGTTGCCCCATTCAGTGACGTGCAGTTTTGAGGAATGTCTCCCATGGAAGACACTTTTTTTCCCGGGAAACGAAACAGAGGCTCTCAGGCCTTTTGGGCAAATAAACCCCGCAGAGCCATTGTATTCGGCATTAGATGCCCATTTAAACACAGGAAATTTTCAGCATTCACCGGCGAATGAAGCCTGTTTGGGTCACCAATGGCTGTGGAGACCGGGTTTCCCAGTCAGGGCTGCACGTGAAGTTGCAATCTGCTCACCAAACGGTCCCTGACTACTATATGTATACACAGGGACGCTCTGAATATCAGGGATGAGAGCGTGCACAAAGCCAGCTTAATACAGACTGCCAATGAATAGCAGGCAGCGCACGCTTGGCTAGCCTGTCCCCAGGAAGCCCCACCGTCACCACCAGTTTCACACAGGCTCTCCGTGCTTCTTCAGCAATGAAAACGGCACAGCATTGGTAGTCCTTACTAGGTTTCGTTGCCATAGGGAAAAACAATTTAGAATTCTCCCCATAAACAAATAATGCTCTCCTCTCGTCACGGGGGAGCACTTATATCACTCATTGGGGCACTTTGTTTCGCAGAGTTCTATCCGTGAAACACGCACGTTTCACTCTCTAATAAAAGGGCCCTCTAAGGGAAGGATCACAAATCAAGGGAAAGAGTGAGAATGGGGTATTACAGCAGGCAGCAATGAAGAATACTAGTCATAGCAATGAGATAACACTGCGGCACACATTTGGCACACACTTCACCAAGGAAGATGCCTATTCACTGCAGGCCTAGGAGAGGCTATTCCCAACAGCAATCCACAGTGCAATTGTTTTCCCAGGACAGGAAAAGCTATAAAGAAAGTATAACAAAGAATTCTCCCGGGCACACACAACGTTTTCCCCACCAGTAACTGTGAATGTCTGAGATCACGCATTGTGGCTCAGTGGAGTTGAGCTTTCCTGAATGTGAAAGGCTGACGAGACGCACAGCCAAAGCAGTCGCCATGGAGATCGTAATATACATGACTGGGAACAAGTGACAATCAGGAACTACACCATGCACCAATGCCTTAGAGGACTCAAGGCCAGTAAATGACAGGGCAGCACACTTTTTACAAAGCTTTTTCCCAAAGGGGAGATTCGCATTCAAAACAAGCACAAGGAAGGCAGACAGCTCTTTTTCCTCAATGCGATTGGCGGATCAATTGTATTTCCTACAACACAAACATTTGAAAAGGAGAAAGATTTCAGAATGCACCCGTAAATTCACCGAGTCATGCATTCTTACTCTACTGTGGATTCCCATGGCCCACCGGGTGGCACCACTGAGCTGCATTTTCCCCATACGTGACCGATTAAAATCTTCCTAGGTCAAACAGAAGAACTCTGCAGAGCATAACTGAAAATGAGAAGACGACTGTGAGACTCATGTATTGGAGCATGCACCAAGTTGGAATAACATTGATAACCGTGAAAGAGTGCAGCACACAGTTCAAGACCGGTCTCCCATGAAAGATGCACCCTCACAACAAGCCTAACACAGGCCGTCTGCGCTTATTCAGCAAGGCAAAAGGGAGAATGACTGCATTTCGCAGCATAGGGAAACGGCAACGGGAAAAACTTCATAGTATTCAAAACGAAAGCAAGCACTGCTTTTCTACAAGTGAGTGTGTAGCACTCATTTTTCTCAATGTGTGGCTCAATTTACATGCTCATTCCAAAATGTGAAGTATTGACATATGGCTCTGCTATGATAAATCAAGCTGTACCTTGAGAATCATTTATTACACCGTACACCCAGCAAGAAGAAAACTACCAGCAAATAAAAACCAATGCAGTAGACCTTTGACATGGCGTTTCCCAAGCTGATACACACTCACAACGAGGGAGCGAGGCCTGTCAGCTCTTACTCATACTTGCCAACGGAGGAGCAACTGGTTTGGACTGAAGAGGAACAGGTAAAATCCAAAACATTGTAGAATACAATAGGTGAACCAATAATGCTTTCCCGAAAGTAACAGTGAATCGGTCATTTCACTCAGGGAGGCACCATCGTGTTGGCATTCTTATACAGGAAACATTTCATACAGCTCTGCTAGGCATATGCACTCAGTGTAGTATGATGTACGTTGAAGAGAAACGGAGAGAATCAGGTATCACACCAAAGACACAGCCAGTATAATCGTTGTTGCCCCATTCAGTGACGTGCAGTTTTGAGGAATGTCTCCCATGGAAGACACTTATTTTCCGGAAACGAAACAGAGGCTCTCAGGCCTTGTTGGCAAATGAACCCGCAGAGCCATTGTATTCGGCATTAGATGCCCATTTAAACACAGGAAACTTTTCAGCATTCACCGGCGAATGAAGCCTGCTTGGTCACCAATGGCTGTGGAGACCTGGTTCCAGTCAGGGCTGCACGTGAAGTTGCAATCTGCTCACCAAACGGTCCCTGACTACTATAGTGTATACACAGGGACGCTCTGAATATCAGGGATGAGAGCGTGCACAAAGCCAGCTTAATACAGACTGCCAATGAATAGCAGTGCAGCGCACGCTTGGCTAGCCTGTCCCCAGGAAGTCCCACCGTCACCACCAGTTTCACACAGGCTCTCCGTGCTTCTTCAGCAATGAAAACGGCACAGCATTGGTAGTCCTTACTAGGTTTCGTTGCCATAGGGAAAAACAATTTAGAATTCTCCCCATAAACAAATAATGCTCTCCTGCTCGTCACTGGGGAGCACTTATATCACTCATTGGGGCACTTTGTTTCGCAGAGTTCTATCCGTGAAACACGCACGTTTCACTCTCGTAATCAAAGGCCCTCTAAGGGAAGGATCACAAATCAAGGGGAAAGAGTGAGAATGAGGTATTACAGCAGGCAGCAATGAAGAATACTAGTCATAGCAATGAGATAACACTGCGGCACACATTTGGCACACACTTCACCAAGGAAGATGCCTATTCACTGCAGGCCTAGGAGAGGCTTTTCCCCAACAGCAATCCACAGTGCAATTGTTTTCCCAGGACAGGAAAAGCTATAAAGAAAGTATAACAAAGAATTCTCCCGGGGCACACACAACGCTTTCCCACCAGTAACTGTGAATGTCTGAGATCACGCATTGTGGCTCAGTGGAGTTGAGCTTTCCTGAATGTGAAAGGCTGACGAGACGCACAGCCAAAGCAGTCGCCATGGAGATCGTAATATACATGACTGGGAACAAGTGACAATCAGGAACTACACCATGCACCAATGCCTTAGAGGACTCAAGGCCAGTAAATGACAGGGCAGCACACTTTTTACAAAGCATTTTCCAAGGGAGATTCGCATTCAAAACAAGCACAAGGAAGGCAGACAGCTCTTTTTCCTCAATGCGATTGGCGGATCAATTGTATTTCCTACAACACAAACATTTGAAAAGGAGAAAGATTTCAGAATGCACCCAGTAAATTCACCGAGTCATGCATTCTTACTCTACTGTGGAGTTCCCATGGCCCACCGGGTGGCACCACTGAGCTGCACTTTCCCATACGTGACCGATTAAAATCTTCCTAGGTCAAACAGAAGAACTCTGCAGAGCATAACTGAAAATGAGAAGACGACTGTGAGACTCATGTATTGGAGCATGCACCAAGTTGGAATAACATTGATAACCGTGAAAGAGTGCAGCACACAGTTCAAGACCGGTCTCCCATGAAAGATGCACCCTCACAACAAGCCTAACACAGGCCGTCTGCGCTTATTCAGCAAGGCAAAAGGGAGAATGACTGCATTTCGCAGCATAGGGAAACGGCAACGGGAAAAACTTCATAGTATTCAAAACGAAAGCAAGCACTGCTTTTCTACAAGTGAGTGTGTAGCACTCATTTTTCTCAATGTGTGGCTCAATTTACATGCTCATTCCAAAATGTGAAGTATTGACATATGGCTCTGCTATGATAAATCAAGCTGTACCTTGAGAATCATTTATTACACCGTACACCCAGCAAGAAGAAAACTACCAGCAAATAAAAACCAATGCAGTAGACCTTTGACATGGCGTTTCCCAAGCTGATACACACTCACAACGAGGGAGCGAGGCCTGTCAGCTCTTACTCATACTTGCCAACGGAGGAGCAACTGGTTTGGACTGAAGAGGAACAGGTAAAATCCAAAACATTGTAGAATACAATAGGTGAACCAATAATGCTTTCCCGAAAGTAACAGTGAATCGGTCATTTCACTCAGGGAGGCACCATCGTGTTGGCATTCTTATACAGGAAACATTTCATACAGCTCTGCTAGGCATATGCACTCAGTGTAGTATGATGTACGTTGAAGAGAAACGGAGAGAATCAGGTATCACACCAAAGACACAGCCAGTATAATCGTTGTTGCCCCATTCAGTGACGTGCAGTTTTGAGGAATGTCTCCCATGGAAGACACTTATTTTCCGGAAACGAAACAGAGGCTCTCAGGCCTTGTTGGCAAATGAACCCGCAGAGCCATTGTATTCGGCATTAGATGCCCATTTAAACACAGGAAACTTTTCAGCATTCACCGGCGAATGAAGCCTGCTTGGTCACCAATGGCTGTGGAGACCTGGTTCCAGTCAGGGCTGCACGTGAAGTTGCAATCTGCTCACCAAACGGTCCCTGACTACTATAGTGTATACACAGGGACGCTCTGAATATCAGGGATGAGAGCGTGCACAAAGCCAGCTTAATACAGACTGCCAATGAATAGCAGTGCAGCGCACGCTTGGCTAGCCTGTCCCCAGGAAGTCCCACCGTCACCACCAGTTTCACACAGGCTCTCCGTGCTTCTTCAGCAATGAAAACGGCACAGCATTGGTAGTCCTTACTAGGTTTCGTTGCCATAGGGAAAAACAATTTAGAATTCTCCCCATAAACAAATAATGCTCTCCTGCTCGTCACTGGGGAGCACTTATATCACTCATTGGGGCACTTTGTTTCGCAGAGTTCTATCCGTGAAACACGCACGTTTCACTCTCGTAATCAAAGGCCCTCTAAGGGAAGGATCACAAATCAAGGGGAAAGAGTGAGAATGAGGTATTACAGCAGGCAGCAATGAAGAATACTAGTCATAGCAATGAGATAACACTGCGGCACACATTTGGCACACACTTCACCAAGGAAGATGCCTATTCACTGCAGGCCTAGGAGAGGCTATTCCCAACAGCAATCCACAGTGCAATTGTTTTCCCAGGACAGGAAAAGCTATAAGAAAGTATAACAAAGAATTCTCCCGGGGCACACACAACGCTTTCCCACCAGTAACTGTGAATGTCTGAGATCACGCATTGTGGCTCAGTGGAGTTGAGCTTTCCTGAATGTGAAAGGCTGACGAGACGCACAGCCAAAGCAGTCGCCATGGAGATCGTAATATACATGACTGGGAACAAGTGACAATCAGGAACTACACCATGCACCAATGCCTTAGAGGACTCAAGGCCAGTAAATGACAGGGCAGCACACTTTTTACAAAGCATTTTCCAAGGGAGATTCGCATTCAAAACAAGCACAAGGAAGGCAGACAGCTCTTTTTCCTCAATGCGATTGGCGGATCAATTGTATTTCCTACAACACAAACATTTGAAAAGGAGAAAGATTTCAGAATGCACCAGTAAATTCACCGAGTCATGCATTCTTACTCTACTGTGGAGTTCCCATGGCCCACCGGGTGGCACCACTGAGCTGCACTTTCCCATACGTGACCGATTAAAATCTTCCTAGGTCAAACAGAAGAACTCTGCAGAGCATAACTGAAAATGAGAAGACGACTGTGAGACTCATGTATTGGAGCATGCACCAAGTTGGAATAACATTGATAACCGTGAAAGAGTGCAGCACACAGTTCAAGACCGTCTCCCATGAAAGATGCACCCTCACAACAAGCCTAACACAGGCCGTCTGCGCTTATTCAGCAAGGCAAAAGGGAGAATGACTGCATTTCGCAGCATAGGGAAACGGCAACGGGAAAAACTTCATAGTATTCAAAACGAAAGCAAGCACTGCTTTTCTACAAGTGAGTGTGTAGCACTCATTTTTCTCAATGTGTGGCTCAATTTACATGCTCATTCCAAAATGTGAAGTATTGACATATGGCTCTGCTATGATAAATCAAGCTGTACCTTGAGAATCATTTATTACACCGTACACCCAGCAAGAAGAAAACTACCAGCAAATAAAAACCAATGCAGTAGACCTTTGACATGGCGTTTCCAAGCTGATACACACTCACAACGAGGGAGCGAGGCCTGTCAGCTCTTACTCATACTTGCCAACGGAGGAGCAACTGGTTTGGACTGAAGAGGAACAGGTAAAATCCAAAACATTGTAGAATACAATAGGTGAACCAATAATGCTTTCCCGAAAGTAACAGTGAATCGGTCATTTCACTCAGGGAGGCACCATCGTGTTGGCATTCTTATACAGGAAACATTTCATACAGCTCTGCTAGGCATATGCACTCAGTGTAGTATGATGTACGTTGAAGAGAAACGGAGAGAATCAGGTATCACACCAAAGACACAGCCAGTATAATCGTTGTTGCCCATTCAGTGACGTGCAGTTTTGAGGAATGTCTCCCATGGAAGACACTTATTTTCGGAAACGAAACAGAGGCTCTCAGGCCTTGTTGGCAAATGAACCCGCAGAGCCATTGTATTCGGCATTAGATGCCCATTTAAACACAGGAAACTTTTCAGCATTCACCGGCGAATGAAGCCTGCTTGGTCACCAATGGCTGTGGAGACCTGGTTCCAGTCAGGGCTGCACGTGAAGTTGCAATCTGCTCACCAAACGGTCCCTGACTACTATAGTGTATACACAGGGACGCTCTGAATATCAGGGATGAGAGCGTGCACAAAGCCAGCTTAATACAGACTGCCAATGAATAGCAGTGCAGCGCACGCTTGGCTAGCCTGTCCCCAGGAAGTCCCACCGTCACCACCAGTTTCACACAGGCTCTCCGTGCTTCTTCAGCAATGAAAACGGCACAGCATTGGTAGTCCTTACTAGGTTTCGTTGCCATAGGGAAAAACAATTTAGAATTCTCCCCATAAACAAATAATGCTCTCCTGCTCGTCACTGGGAGCACTTATATCACTCATTGGGGCACTTTGTTTCGCAGAGTTCTATCCGTGAAACACGCACGTTTCACTCTCGTAATCAAAGGCCCTCTAAGGGAAGGATCACAAATCAAGGGGAAGAGTGAGAATGAGGTATTACAGCAGGCAGCAATGAAGAATACTAGTCATAGCAATGAGATAACACTGCGGCACACATTTGGCACACACTTCACCAAGGAAGATGCCTATTCACTGCAGGCCTAGGAGAGGCTATTCCCAACAGCAATCCACAGTGCAATTGTTTTCCCAGGACAGGAAAAGCTATAAAGAAAGTATAACAAAGAATTCTCCCGGGCACACACAACGCTTTCCCACCAGTAACTGTGAATGTCTGAGATCACGCATTGTGGCTCAGTGGAGTTGAGCTTTCCTGAATGTGAAAGGCTGACGAGACGCACAGCCAAAGCAGTCGCCATGGAGATCGTAATATACATGACTGGGAACAAGTGACAATCAGGAACTACACCATGCACCAATGCCTTAGAGGACTCAAGGCCAGTAAATGACAGGGCAGCACACTTTTTACAAAGCATTTTCCAAGGGAGATTCGCATTCAAAACAAGCACAAGGAAGGCAGACAGCTCTTTTTCCTCAATGCGATTGGCGGATCAATTGTATTTCCTACAACACAAACATTTGAAAAGGAGAAAGATTTCAGAATGCACCCAGTAAATTCACCGAGTCATGCATTCTTACTCTACTGTGGAGTTCCCATGGCCCACCGGGTGGCACCACTGAGCTGCACTTTCCCATACGTGACCGATTAAAATCTTCCTAGGTCAAACAGAAGAACTCTGCAGAGCATAACTGAAAATGAGAAGACGACTGTGAGACTCATGTATTGGAGCATGCACCAAGTTGGAATAACATTGATAACCGTGAAAGAGTGCAGCACACAGTTCAAGACCGGTCTCCCATGAAAGATGCACCCTCACAACAAGCCTAACACAGGCCGTCTGCGCTTATTCAGCAAGGCAAAAGGGAGAATGACTGCATTTCGCAGCATAGGGAAACGGCAACGGGAAAAACTTCATAGTATTCAAAACGAAAGCAAGCACTGCTTTTCTACAAGTGAGTGTGTAGCACTCATTTTTCTCAATGTGTGGCTCAATTTACATGCTCATTCCAAAATGTGAAGTATTGACATATGGCTCTGCTATGATAAATCAAGCTGTACCTTGAGAATCATTTATTACACCGTACACCCAGCAAGAAGAAAACTACCAGCAAATAAAAACCAATGCAGTAGACCTTTGACATGGCGTTTCCCAAGCTGATACACACTCACAACGAGGGAGCGAGGCCTGTCAGCTCTTACTCATACTTGCCAACGGAGGAGCAACTGGTTTGGACTGAAGAGGAACAGGTAAAATCCAAAACATTGTAGAATACAATAGGTGAACCAATAATGCTTTCCCGAAAGTAACAGTGAATCGGTCATTTCACTCAGGGAGGCACCATCGTGTTGGCATTCTTATACAGGAAACATTTCATACAGCTCTGCTAGGCATATGCACTCAGTGTAGTATGATGTACGTTGAAGAGAAACGGAGAGAATCAGGTATCACACCAAAGACACAGCCAGTATAATCGTTGTTGCCCCATTCAGTGACGTGCAGTTTTGAGGAATGTCTCCCATGGAAGACACTTATTTTCGGAAACGAAACAGAGGCTCTCAGGCCTTGTTGGCAAATGAACCCGCAGAGCCATTGTATTCGGCATTAGATGCCCATTTAAACACAGGAAACTTTTCAGCATTCACCGGCGAATGAAGCCTGCTTGGTCACCAATGGCTGTGGAGACCTGGTTCCAGTCAGGGCTGCACGTGAAGTTGCAATCTGCTCACCAAACGGTCCCTGACTACTATAGTGTATACACAGGGACGCTTAAACAGGATAAGCTTCACCCCAATTAAACCGCTGCCAAAATGGCGGGGAGCCCCTTTGGCCCAGGGGGCCCCAGGAAGTCCCCCGTCCCCAAAAGGGTTTCCCACACTTGTGTTCCGGGGAATGAAAACGGCAAGATGGTGTCCCCCGGGTTTCGTTCCCAAAGGGGGAAAAACTTTTAGCCCCCTTAAAAAAATTGTCCCCGGGTCAGGGGACCCCCATTTCACCAGGGGCCTTTTTTTTCCGGGCAATGGAAAACCCGCACGTTTTTCTTAATAAGGTCTGGGAAGGGGAAAAACAAGGGAAAAAATAGTATTCCGCGCGAAATGGGGAAACATTATAAAATATCATGGGGCCCCTTTGGCAAACTTCACCGGAAAGCCTTTCACTGCAGGCCTAGGGAGGTTTTCCCAAACAAAAGTGAATTTGTTTTCCCAGGCAAAAAAGAAAAAAAGTATAACAAAAAATTTTCCCCGGGGCACAAAAAGCTTTCCACCATCCCGGAAGGAGATCCCTTTTCCTCGGGGAGGAGTTTTCCCCAAAGGAAACCACAAGGCCAAAGTTTCCCAGGAAGGAATATAAGAGGGAACAAAAAAATTTGGGGGACACACCATACCATCCTAGAGACTAACCCAGAAAAAAGGGCGGGGAATTTTTCCAAGATTTAAAGGGAAAACGCACAAACAAGAAAAGGAAGGAGACGTTTTTCCTAATGGGAGGGGACAATTTTTTTTCCCCCAAAAAAAAACCCTTTAAAAGGAAAAGGGCCAGAATGCACCCAGAAACACTTTTAAAGCATTTTCCAAGGGAGTTCCCATCACCGGGGGCAACAGCTGCATTTTCCCATAGTGACCGATTAAAATCTTCCTAGGTCAAACAGAAGAACTCTGCAGAGCATAACTGAAAATGAGAAGACGACTGTGAGACTCATGTATTGGAGCATGCACCAAGTTGGAATAACATTGATAACCGTGAAAGAGTGCAGCACACAGTTCAAGACCGGTCTCCCATGAAAGATGCACCCTCACAACAAGCCTAACACAGGCCGTCTGCGCTTATTCAGCAAGGCAAAAGGGAGAATGACTGCATTTCGCAGCATAGGGAAACGGCAACGGGAAAAACTTCATAGTATTCAAAACGAAAGCAAGCACTGCTTTTCTACAAGTGAGTGTGTAGCACTCATTTTTCTCAATGTGTGGCTCAATTTACATGCTCATTCCAAAATGTGAAGTATTGACATATGGCTCTGCTATGATAAATCAAGCTGTACCTTGAGAATCATTTATTACACCGTACACCCAGCAAGAAGAAAACTACCAGCAAATAAAAACCAATGCAGTAGACCTTTGACATGGCGTTTCCCAAGCTGATACACACTCACAACGAGGGAGCGAGGCCTGTCAGCTCTTACTCATACTTGCCAACGGAGGAGCAACTGGTTTGGACTGAAGAGGAACAGGTAAAATCCAAAACATTGTAGAATACAATAGGTGAACCAATAATGCTTTCCCGAAAGTAACAGTGAATCGGTCATTTCACTCAGGGAGGCACCATCGTGTTGGCATTCTTATACAGGAAACATTTCATACAGCTCTGCTAGGCATATGCACTCAGTGTAGTATGATGTACGTTGAAGAGAAACGGAGAGAATCAGGTATCACACCAAAGACACAGCCAGTATAATCGTTGTTGCCCCATTCAGTGACGTGCAGTTTTGAGGAATGTCTCCCATGGAAGACACTTATTTTCCGGAAACGAAACAGAGGCTCTCAGGCCTTGTTGGCAAATGAACCCGCAGAGCCATTGTATTCGGCATTAGATGCCCATTTAAACACAGGAAACTTTTCAGCATTCACCGGCGAATGAAGCCTGCTTGGTCACCAATGGCTGTGGAGACCTGGTTCCAGTCAGGGCTGCACGTGAAGTTGCAATCTGCTCACCAAACGGTCCCTGACTACTATAGTGTATACACAGGGACGCTCTGAATATCAGGGATGAGAGCGTGCACAAAGCCAGCTTAATACAGACTGCCAATGAATAGCAGTGCAGCGCACGCTTGGCTAGCCTGTCCCCAGGAAGTCCCACCGTCACCACCAGTTTCACACAGGCTCTCCGTGCTTCTTCAGCAATGAAAACGGCACAGCATTGGTAGTCCTTACTAGGTTTCGTTGCCATAGGGAAAAACAATTTAGAATTCTCCCCATAAACAAATAATGCTCTCCTGCTCGTCACTGGGGAGCACTTATATCACTCATTGGGGCACTTTGTTTCGCAGAGTTCTATCCGTGAAACACGCACGTTTCACTCTCGTAATCAAAGGCCCTCTAAGGGAAGGATCACAAATCAAGGGGAAAGAGTGAGAATGAGGTATTACAGCAGGCAGCAATGAAGAATACTAGTCATAGCAATGAGATAACACTGCGGCACACATTTGGCACACACTTCACCAAGGAAGATGCCTATTCACTGCAGGCCTAGGAGAGGCTATTCCCAACAGCAATCCACAGTGCAATTGTTTTCCCAGGACAGGAAAAGCTATAAAGAAAGTATAACAAAGAATTCTCCCGGGGCACACACAACGCTTTCCCACCAGTAACTGTGAATGTCTGAGATCACGCATTGTGGCTCAGTGGAGTTGAGCTTTCCTGAATGTGAAAGGCTGACGAGACGCACAGCCAAAGCAGTCGCCATGGAGATCGTAATATACATGACTGGGAACAAGTGACAATCAGGAACTACACCATGCACCAATGCCTTAGAGGACTCAAGGCCAGTAAATGACAGGGCAGCACACTTTTTACAAAGCATTTTCCAAGGGAGATTCGCATTCAAAACAAGCACAAGGAAGGCAGACAGCTCTTTTTCCTCAATGCGATTGGCGGATCAATTGTATTTCCTACAACACAAACATTTGAAAAGGAGAAAGATTTCAGAATGCACCCAGTAAATTCACCGAGTCATGCATTCTTACTCTACTGTGGAGTTCCCATGGCCCACCGGGTGGCACCACTGAGCTGCACTTTCCCATACGTGACCGATTAAAATCTTCCTAGGTCAAACAGAAGAACTCTGCAGAGCATAACTGAAAATGAGAAGACGACTGTGAGACTCATGTATTGGAGCATGCACCAAGTTGGAATAACATTGATAACCGTGAAAGAGTGCAGCACACAGTTCAAGACCGGTCTCCCATGAAAGATGCACCCTCACAACAAGCCTAACACAGGCCGTCTGCGCTTATTCAGCAAGGCAAAAGGGAGAATGACTGCATTTCGCAGCATAGGGAAACGGCAACGGGAAAAACTTCATAGTATTCAAAACGAAAGCAAGCACTGCTTTTCTACAAGTGAGTGTGTAGCACTCATTTTTCTCAATGTGTGGCTCAATTTACATGCTCATTCCAAAATGTGAAGTATTGACATATGGCTCTGCTATGATAAATCAAGCTGTACCTTGAGAATCATTTATTACACCGTACACCCAGCAAGAAGAAAACTACCAGCAAATAAAAACCAATGCAGTAGACCTTTGACATGGCGTTTCCCAAGCTGATACACACTCACAACGAGGGAGCGAGGCCTGTCAGCTCTTACTCATACTTGCCAACGGAGGAGCAACTGGTTTGGACTGAAGAGGAACAGGTAAAATCCAAAACATTGTAGAATACAATAGGTGAACCAATAATGCTTTCCCGAAAGTAACAGTGAATCGGTCATTTCACTCAGGGAGGCACCATCGTGTTGGCATTCTTATACAGGAAACATTTCATACAGCTCTGCTAGGCATATGCACTCAGTGTAGTATGATGTACGTTGAAGAGAAACGGAGAGAATCAGGTATCACACCAAAGACACAGCCAGTATAATCGTTGTTGCCCCATTCAGTGACGTGCAGTTTTGAGGAATG
>JAPVLO010003622.1:0-20349 GCA_027257055.1 Cephalopachus bancanus | reverse complement strand
TGAGACTCCAACTCAAAAAAAAAAAAAAAGTTAAACCCAGATGCAGTGGCTCACACCTATAATCCCAGCACTTTGGTAGGCGGAGGCAAGGGGATTGCCTGAGTCCAGGAGTTTGAGACCATCTTGGGCCACTCGACGAGACCTCATCTCTACAATAAATTGAAAAATAAGCCCGGTGTGGTAGCGTGTGCCTGTAGTTCCAGCTACTTGGAAGGCGGAGGATCACCTGAGTCCAGCAGGTGGAGGCTGCGGTGGTCGTGAGCGTGCCACTGCACTCCAGCCTGGGCGACAGAGTGAGATTCCAACTCCAAAAAAAAAAAGTTACATGGTAATAAGAGCTAAGAAGAGAAAAAAAAAATTCAACTGGGTGTATGACAGGAAGTGTCTGGGCAGGAGAAGGCAAGTGCTGAAATGTTAAGTAAGTTGTCCCGAGATGCGCTCACTGAGAAGGTGACATTGGGTAAAGAGCTGAAGGACAAAGCCATATGGTCCCTGGGGGAAGAACAGCTTAGCAGGGGGAGCAGCACAAGCAGAACCCTGAGGGGGCATGTGCCTGGGCACCACTGTGTCTGGAAAAAAGTGGGAGGTGGCAGGAGATAAGGTCAGAGTAGCCATGGGGGCTAACTCTGCGAGGCCTTGTGGATGAAAACACTACAGGGAAACCTGGAGCAGAGGAGTGGCATGACCTGACTTGCCCTTTAAAGCACAACCAATCTGGTGGCTTAGTGGGCACAGGGGAAGCCAGTAGACCTGTCGGGAGGCTGCTGCAGGATTCCAGGCATGAGGTGATGGTGTCTTCAACCAAAGACACAGCCGTGGATTTGGTGAGATGGGGCAGATTCCCAATATATTTTCAAGGTAGAGCCAACATACTTGCTGGAGGATCACAAAAAGGTCGAGAGAACAAGAAGAATCATCGTGGATAGCTCCAAGAGTCACTAGCAGAGAAAAAGAAGGGACCCATGTGCCACCGGGAGACACAGGCCGAGAGGCAGCTTCCTTTGCCCCAGCTTTGCCGGGTTTTGGGTCCAGGAACTCTCGCCTGCGCGTTGGGCCTTGGGAATCCACAACACACTTCCAGGTCTTTCTAATAAGCCCCCCCTGCCCTTTCTACTAAAACTGATTTGAGTGAGTTTCTGTTAGGAGAAACTGAACGTCAGTTACCTACTAATACCGCCTCTGTTTCATGCCTTGAATTAGCCTGAAACCTAACAATAATAATTTTTTTCCCCTGTTTTTGTTTTTTAAGTCAGGGTTTCACTCTGTCACCTAGGCTGGAGTACAGAGGAATCATCCTGTGCTCAAGCGATCCTCCTACCTCAGCCTCCCAAGTAGCTGGGACTACAGATGTGTGCCACCATGCATGGCTAATTTTTTGTTTTTATTTTTTGTATAGACAGGGTCACACTATGTTGCCCAGGCTGGCCTCAAACTCCTGGCCTCAAGTGATCCTCCTGCATGGTACTGAAATTACAGGCATGAGCCAATGTGCCTAGCCCCATAAAGCCAGTTTAAAGAAATTGTTTTAGCCAGGTGTGGTGGCTTACATCTGTAATCCCAGCACTTGAGGAAGTGGAGGCGAGAGAATTGCCTGAGCCCAGGGGTTCAAGACCAGCCTGGGCAACTTGGTGAGACCTCATCTCTACAATTAAAAAAAAAAAAAAATTAGCCGGGCGTGGTGGCACACGCCTGTGATTCCAGTTACTTGGAAAGCTGAAGTGGAAGGATTGCCTAGGCCCAGTTGGTTGAGGCTGCAGTGGCTATAAGCGTGCTACTGCATTCCAACCTGTACGACAGTGAGATTGCTGCTCAAAAAAAAAGAGAGAATTATTCATAAAATGTGTTTATTTGAGCTCTAAACATCCTTTGGAAGTCATGTATTCAGATATAAAAATATCTGAAGTGGTATTTTGATCCTAAACAGAGGGGAATGTAGTGATTCTATTACTTAGATTCATCATTTTTGATAGCTTCATTAAATGTGGAATCCAGAACTATAGGCAAACTTTTACACACTTATATAGAAAAGCTCTTCTATGAATAAGAGCTTTATTATTACCTGACTCTTGGGTCTTCTAGAAGAAATTCCTGATTTAGAGCTGCACTTTCCTTTTACAGCCTTAAGTACCCAGACTTACACAGTGTTTCCAAAATATCTCATGTGTTTCAAAGTATTTATTACCACTTTGAATATTTCATCCCAGCAGATTGTCTTGAAACTTTGAATGCTCTCCAGACATTTCTCTTTGGGGATTCTAACTGGTGCCACATAAATATAACAGTTACTAAGATCTGTAGCGTCATCTGTCTGCAATGAAAGTGTTTTTGTATTTAACTGGATGTGGTGGCTCACGCCTATAATCATAGCACTTTGGGAGGAAGAGACAAGGTGATTGCCTGACACCAGGGGTTCGAGACCAGCCTGGGCAACTTGGCAAGACCTTGTCTCTACAATAAATAAATTTTAAAAATTAGCTGGGTGTGGTGGCTCGTACCTATTGTTCCAGTTACTTGGAAGGATGAAGTGTAAGAATCACCTGAGCCCAATAGGTTGAGGCTGTGGTGGCCGTGAGCATACCACTGCACTTCAGCCTGGGTGACAGGGTGAGACTCCAACTCAAAAAAAAAAAGAAAGTGTTTTTGTATTTAACGGTTTTCTGGATTAATGCTAAGTCATCTGACATGTTGTCTATGTGCGTACTTGTCGCAGTATTAGTCTACAGTGACACCTTTCCCATTTCCATTCCTCCCAAGCATGGTTTCCTCTGGTCCAGAATGCAGTGTTGGCTAGATCCAGCAAGCCAGTAAACAATTGCACAAAGCTATTGACTGAGTGACACTTAAACTACCTTCTTGAGCTCAATTTGATACTGTGGCCAATCTCATAAAAAGAGCTTTGTTCTTTGTTTTGCATGTAGAGATGCTTTTAAAAAGTTCAAACCAGCTGGATACAGTGGCTCAGCCTGTAAACCCAGCACTTTGGGAGGCCGAGGAGGAGAATTGCCTGAGCCTGGGGTTTCGAGACCAGCCTGGACACTTGGTGAGACCTCGTCTCTACAATAAATCACAAAAATTAGCCGGGCATAAAGGTGTGAGTCTGTAGTTCCAGCTACCTGGAAGGCTGAAACAGGAGGAGTGTCTGAGCCCAGCAGGTCGAGGCTGCAGTGGTCGTGAGCATACTGCTACATCCCAGCCTGGGTGACAGAGTGAGACTCCAACACACACACACACACACACACACACACACACACACACACACACACACACAAGTGCAACCCTTTTTTCTGTGTAAATGATGTTTTATATAATATAAACAGGTCTTGTAATTAATATTGTGATAATAGCAATGAAAATTAGAAGAGTTAGAAAGTTGTGGGAATATCACAGAAAGCACAGTAAAATGACATTGATGGAAAATAGGAGAGAAATTATCAGAAAATTAGAGGGCCAGTGTAGTAGGTCTAATATCCCCAAGTTTTGAAAGTTCCAGAAAAAAAACAGAGGGATGGAAATCCTCAAGGAAACAATACAGAAACTCTAAAGAGTATTGGTTACAACCGGGCTCGGTGGCTCAACCTGTAATCCCGTGCCTTTGGGAGGCTGAGGTGAGTGGATTGCCTGAGCCCGCGGGTTCAAGACCCGCCTGGGCAGCGAGACCTCATCTCTACAATAAATAAATAAAAAAAAAAAAATCAGCCAGGCGTGGTAGCGCTCGCCTGTAATTCTGGCCACTCGGAAGGCTGAGGCGGAAAGATCATTGGAGCCCAGCAGGCGAGGCTGTGGTGGCCGGGAGCGGCCACTGCACTCCAGTCTGCGCGACCGAGTGAGACTCCAACTCAGAAACAAAACAAAACAAAACAAGAGTATTGGCTACTGGCCAGGTGCAATGACTCAAGCCTATAATCCCAGCACATGGGAAGTCGAGACAAGAGGATTGCCTGAGCCCACAGGTTAGGGACCAGCCTGGCAGACTTGGTGAGACCTCATCTCTACGATATAACAAAAACTTAGCCATTCATGGTAGCGCATGCCTATGGTTCTGGCTACTTGGGAGGTTGAGGTAGAAGGATCGCCTGAACCCAGTAGGTTGATGCTAGATGACTGTGAGCGTGCCACTGCATTCCAGCCTGGGTGACAGAGTGAGACTCTGACTCAAAAACAAACCAAAAAAAAGGGGCTGGACTTGGTGGCTCAACCTGTAATCCTAGCACTTTGGGAGGCCAAGGTGAGAGGATTGCCTGAGCCCGTGGGTTTGAGACCCACCTGGGCAACTTGGCGAGACCTCGTCTCTGCAATAAAAAAAAAAAAAATTAGCCGGGCATGGTAGCGCGTGCTGTAGCTCTGGCTACTTGGAAGGCTGAGGTGGAAGGATCACCCAGAGACCAGCAGGTCTAGGCTGCGGTTGGCTGGGAGCGTGCCACTGCACTCCAGTCTGGGCGACGGAGTGAGGCTCCAACTCAAAAAAAAAAAAAGGAAGATTCTGACTTCTTATTGGGTGTGAAGACTAGAGATTCTTTAGCTCCTGGCCACCATGACCCAACATGAGTTTGAAACAGTAGAGTTCGGCAGAGAAAAACGGATGAGAGACTAAGCAGTGGCCAAGCCCCTGGATCCAGCTATCCCTGAAACTGGTACAACTTGGACCCTTTCTCTTTCCATGATGATAAGAGTCTTTCAGAAAAAAACAGAGGAAACCGAGAAGTGGAAAACCATTTGTCTGATCTGGTTTCTATCCCTCGAAACAACAAGTTGTGCCTAATAAAGAAATGTAAAAAGGCGACTACTCTTGCTTGTGTGATAATTAATAATTACAGCTGATATTTATGGAAATTTAGGATGCACCAGGCACTTTGCAAGTGCTTTTGGTATATTATCTCATTTAATCCTCCCAACAGCCCCTGAAGGTATGTTTTATTATCTTCCACATTGAACAGATGAAGAACCTGAGGACAGAACAAGTGGTTTCTCATTCATAGCCTGATTAAAGCTCAAGCACAAGCCGGGCACAGTGGCTCCTGCCTGTTATCCTAGCACTTTTGGAAGCACAGACAAGGGGGTTGCCTGAGTCCAGGGGTTTGAGACCAGCCTGGGCAACTCAGCGACACCTCGTCTCTACGATAAATCAAAAAATTAGCTGGGCATGGTGGTGTGTGCCTGTGGTTCCAGTTACTTGAAAGGCTGAGGCGGAAGGATCACCTGGAGCCCAGCAGGTTGGCCGTGAGCGTGCAACTGCACTCCAGCATGGGTGATAGAATGAGACGACTATTCAAAAAAAAAAAAAGAAGCTCAAGTACAAAGAAAACCATTAGAGAGCCAGGCTCGGTGGCTCAGCCTGTAATCCCGCGCCTTTGGGAGGCTGAGGTGAGTGGATTGCCTGAGCCCGCGGGTTCGATACCCACCTGGGCAGCGAGACCTCATCTCTACAATAAATCAAAAAAAATCAGCCCGGGCGTGGTAGCGCATGCCTGTAATTCCAGCTACTTGGAAGACTGAGGCGGAAGGATCGCCAGAGCCCAGCAGGTCGAGGTTGCGGTGGCCGGAAGTGGCCACTGCACTCCAGTCTGGGTGACAGAGTGAGACTCCAACTCAAAAAAAAAACAAACCATTAGAGGCTTCCCTTTACTGGGACATTCCCTGCCTCACCTCCTCCTACTCCCCTGCTCTGGCACCCTCCCTCAACATCCAGCCCTGCCACCTTGCTCATGAGTGTGAGGGCACTTTCTCCAGGCTCAGGCACTTTCTCCCAGCCCGCCTCAGAAAATCCTTTTCACCCTTCAAGGCCTACTTCAAGTGTTTTTCGCCCTGCTCCTCCCAGAATCCCTCATCCTCAAATACAGATTATCCCCTTGCCTGCTCTGTGTCTTCATCAAATATGCAAAATAGGTAATTAAGAGCACAGGCTGTGTTGAGATGGAGTTCAGATCCTAGTTTTACCACTTACTTGCTTGGACAAGGGTAACACGTGGGCTTCAGTTTCCTCATCTGTAAAATGATGTGAACTAGTACTGCTTTATAGGACTGTTGTGAGAACTATTGATATTATTACGATTACAGTATTTTTTATTTATTTTATTTTTATTTTTATTTATTTATTTTTGAGTTGGGCTCTCACTCTGTTGCCCCAGCTGGAGTGCACGGCATGTTCACGGCTACCCCAGCGTCGAGCTGTTGGGTTCTGGCAATCCTTCTGCTTCAGCTACCACGCCCGGCTAATTTTTGATTTGTTGTAGAGACGAGGTCTTGCCAAGTTACCCGGATGGGTCTCAAACCCGCGAGCTCAGGCAATCCACTCGCCTTGGCCCTCCAAAGCGCTGGGATTACAGGCTGAGCCACTGAGGCTGGCCTTATTTTTATTTTTTATTTTTTGAGTCAGAGTCTCACTCTGTCGCCCCAAGCTGGAGCACAGCGGCATGCTCACAGCCATGCAGCCTCAACCTTCTGGGCTCAGGTGATCTTTCCTCCTCAGCCTTCCAAGTAGCTGGAACTACAGACACGTGCCACCATGCCCAGCTATCACAGTATTATTTTTTCAGTTGGAATCTCATTCTGTTGACCAAACTGGAGTGCAGTGGCACAATCACAGCTCACTGTAGCCTCCACTTCGTAGGCTCAGGAGATCTTTCTGCGTCAGCCTCCCAAGCAGGTGGGACTATAGGAAAGTGCCACCATGCCTGGCTACTTTTTTATTTTTTATAGAGATGAGGTCTTGCTATGTTGCCTAGGCTGGTTTTGAACTCCTGGACTCAAGCAATTATCTCACCTTGACTGCCCAAAATGTTAAGATTACAAGCATGAGTCATCGTGCCTGGCTTGTTGTGAAGATTAAATAAATTAGTACATTCATGTTACAAGTTCTAAGAACAGTGCTTATTATGTACTGCACACTCAGTAAGCATTAGCTATCATTGTCACTAATGTTTGATCCTATCTTCAAGCAGTTATATTCTTTCTAAGCCTTTGATTTTTATTGTTTAACTATTTTCTAATTAAAATTTTATTTATATATTTTTAGAGAGTTGTCATCTCACTGTTATCGTGGCTGGTCTTGAGCTCCTTGGCTCAAACAATCCACCTGCCTTGGCCTTTCAAAGTGCTGGGATTACAGGCATGAACCACCACGACCAGCCTTAGATTCTTAATACAGTAGAAACAATGATAGCCCGGACTTGTAGGACTGTCCTGAACTTTAGATCAGCTACTCCCTGTTGAGCACGTAGCAGATCATCAACACACAGTAAACAGGAGCTGCTGGTGCCAGCAATGGACATTTCCATCTATTTTGGAAGTATTGGTTGCCTGGTGTAATGCCTACGTGACATAGCTGAATTTCTACCCCGAACTAACCCTGCTTATCTTAAGAAAGGCCTGCAGACAAAAGTTTCCCTCTTGACCAAACCAGCTAAACCAGTGAAATTCAAGACAGCAGTCCACCGACCTCTGAAGAACTGCTAATCTTGTCATAATACGCTTTCCATACCAAATTACACATCCCTCAGCTGACATGACAGGTTCTGTGGGACCAAAAAAGAAGAGGAAAGGGGTGTGATCTGAATTCCAGGCAATCTCCACCATTCCAAGAAAACACATGAATATTCCTCCCCTTGCTTTTAATGTCTAACTCCTTTACTAAAGAAGCCATATTTACTAGTCGGTGTGCAAATATATCTTTATTTATTTATTTATTTTTGAGTCAGGGTCTTATTCTGTTGCCCAGGCTGAAGTGCAGTGGCACAATCACAGCTCATTGCAGTTTTGATCTTCTGGCCTCAGGCAATCCTTCCAGCTACAGGCACACATCACCAAGCCCAGTTAAGTTTTTTATTTTTTATTTGTAGAGACAAGATCTTGCTATGTTGCCTAGGCTGGTTCCAAACGTCTGTGTTCAAGCAATCCTCCCACCTCAGTCTCCCAAAGTTCTGGGATTACAGGTGTGAGCCACCGTGCCCAGCCAAGAAACCCTACCTGGTGATACGTTAACCACTTCACCTCCTACCCAGTGATAGGTTGGTTGCTTCTTCATTTTAAGGCTGTAAAATTAAAGCCTGCCCTGTTTGACCCTCTACTTTCGGTTTGTATATTGGCTTTGAGACACCCGACAGGAGAGAACCCCATTGGGAGGAAAAAACCCACTTTGTTGGTAACATTTTCCTCTTTTTTTTTTGAGTAGGAGTCTCACCCTGTTGCCCAGACTGGAGTGCAGTGGCATGCTCATGGACACCACAGCCTCTGAAGTAGCTGGAACTACAGGGCATGACACCAGATCCAGCTTATTTTTTTATTTATTGTAGAGATGAGGTCTCCTCAAATTGCCCAGGCTGGTCTCGAAACCCTGAACTAGTGTACTTTTCTGTGACTCTGTCTCCTCCGCTGTGCTTTGGCTCTCCCAGAGCAGATATCCTAAATGGTAACTGAAGTGGTGTTCACTCAAGACTCTCCCTGGCTCACAAATGATTGGCTTCCCAGTTAGAAACTGTTAGGTTGAAAACCAGGCGTGGTGGCTCATGCCTATAATCCCAGCACTTTGGGAAGCTGAGAGGATTGCCTGAGCTCACGGGTTTGAGACCAGCCCAGGCAACTTGGCAAGAGCTCATCTCTACAATAAATCAAAGAATTAGCCAAGCATAGTGGTGCGTGCCTACAGACCCAGCTATTTGAAAGAATGAGGTGGAAGGATCATCTGAGCTCAGCTGGTCGAGGCTGTGGTGGCTGTGAGCATACCACTGCAGTCCAGCCTGGGCGACAGAGTGAGAGACTCCAACTCAAAAAATATATGTATTTCCTGACTGCATATGAAATACATAGATTCAGTCTTTTTATTTAAAAAAGTATGCATTACAGTTAAGGCTAACATTTCCTATGAGCATCAAACCAGTCCCAACCCTTTTAGAGTTTACCATAGCTATCAGTTTGATGTGTCTGATGACATATTTTTATGGAAGCTACTCAGTACTAGGGTACTTTCAATCTAAAAGCTTATGTATTTTTTCTTTTCTGGAAAAATCCTCAGCTCTTATTTCATTAAGTTTGTTATTCACTCCATTCTCAACTCCTGGAATATGTGTTAGATCTTTTCAAAATGTTCTCTATATTTCTTTTTTTTTTTTTGACTTGGTGTTCACTCTTCACCTGTGTCACCTCAGGTAGAGTACATCTGCGACTCAGGAACTCTCCCTCAGCCTTCCGACTGTCGTAACTGGCACTACAGGCACGTGCTACCATGACTGGCTAATTTTTTTTTATTTTTCATAGACATGAGATCTTGCTATGTTGCCCAGGCTGGTCTCGAACCCCTGAGTTCAGGGAATCTTCTCATCTGAGCCTCCCAAAGTGCTGGGATTACAGACATAAGCCACTGCACTTGGCTTTTTTGCTTTTTTTTTTTTTTGAGTTGGAGTCTCACTCTGTCGCCCAGACTGGAGTGCAGTGGCCGCTCCCGGCCACCGCAGCCTCGACCTGCTGGGCTCTGGCGATCCTTCCGCCTCAGCCTTCCAAGTAGCCGGAATTACAGGCATGCGCTACCACGCCCGGCTGATTTTTTGATTTATTGTAGAGATGAGGTCTCGCTGCCTAGGCGGGTCTCGAACCCACGGGCTCAGGCAATCCACTCACCTCAGCCTCCCAAAGGCACGGGATTACAGGCTGAGCCACCGAGCCCAGCCTGGTTAATTTTTAAAAATTATTATTTGTTGTAGAGACAAGGTTGCCAAGTTGCCCAGGCTGGTCTTGAACCCCTGGACTCAGGCAATCCTCTCACCTCTGCCTCCCAAAGTACTGGAATTACAGGCATGAGCCACTGAAACCAGCTGTTTCTTAGTTTTATCTTTACTTTGTCCTGCAATTTAATAATATTAGAGCAATAAAGAATGCTTTATGGCCTAGTGATGGTTTATAGTCTAATATTTCACCACAATTTTGAAAAGCACAAGATAGTGTCAAAATGTGGCAATATAAAAAGTTTAATAAAGAAGGAAATGTGAGCCGGGTTCGTTGGGAGGCTGAGGTGAGTGGATTGCCTGAGCCCGCGGGTTCGAGACCCGCCTGGGCAACTTGGCGAGACCTTATCTCTACAATAAATCAAAAATTAGCTGGGCGCACACCTGTAGTTCCAGCTACTTGGAAGGCTGAGGCGGAAGGATCGCCGGAGCTCAGCAGGTCGAGGCTGCAGTGGCCGGGAGGGGCCACTGCACTCCAGTCTGGGCGACAGAGTGAGACTCCAACTCAAAAAAAAAAAAAAAAAGGAAATGTGAAAAGTAAAATGTAGTTGTAATCCTTTAAAAGGTTTTGTCCATTTTGAAACACTAACAGTGAATTAATTTTTTTTTGAGTCGGAATCTCATTCTGTTGCCCAGGCTGGAGGGCAGTGCACGCTCCCAGCCACCGCAGACTTGACCTGCTGGTCTCAGGTGATCCTTCGACCTCAACCTACCAGGTGGCTGGAACTACAGGCACATGCTACCATGCCCAGCAAATTATTTTTTGATTTATTGTAGAGACAAGTTCTCACCAAGTTTCCCAGGCTAGTCTCGAACCCGTGGACTCAGGCAATCCTCTCACCTTGGCTTCCCAAAGTGCTGGGATTATAGGTGTGAGCCACCACACCCAACCTGTGAATTAAATGTTAAAAAGTGGAACAAGACCAGGCATGGTGGCTCATGCCTGTAATCCCAGCACTTTGGGAGGCCTAGACAAGAGGATTGCCTGAGCCCAGGGGTTCGAGATCAGCCTGGGCAACTTGACGAGACCTCGTCTCTACAATAAATAAAAAAATTAACCTGGCATGGTAGTGCGTGCCTGTGGTTCCAGCTACTTGGAAGACCAAGGTGGAAACATCTGAGCCCAGCTGGGCAAGACTGCAGTGACCATCAGTATGCCACTGTACTCCAACCTGGGTGACTCAAAAAAAAAAAAAAGAAATTAATGATTCTTCTGCAGTAAACTAAATTACTTTTCAATATCTCCTTAACCTGGAACCTAACTTTGTAAAATTCTTTTTTTTTTTTTTTGAGTCTGAGTCTCACTCTGTCACCCAGGTTGGAGTGCAGTGGCACGCTTACTGCCACCGGAGCCTTGACCTGCTGGGCTCAGGAGATTCTTCCACCTCAGCCTTCCAAGTAGCTGGAGCTACAGGCATATGCAGCCATGCCCGGCTAATTTTTTGATTTATTGTAGAGATGAGGTCTCGCCAAGTTGCTCAGGTTGGTCTTGAACCCATGAGCTCGGGCAATCCTCTAACTTCAGCCTCCCAAAGTGCTGGGATTTTAGGCATAAGCCACCACGCCCAGCCTGTAAAATTCTTTTTTTGAGTTGGAGTCTCACTATCATCCAGGCTGGAGTGCACAGTCACACTCACAGCCACTACAGCCTTGACCTACTGGCCTCAGATGATCCTTCCACCTCAGTCTTCCAAGTAGTTGGAACCACAGGCATGTGCCACCAAGCCCAGCTAATTTTTGGATTTATTGTACAGATGAGGTCTCGTCAAATTGCCCAGGCTGGTCTCAAACCCATGGGTTTAGGAAATCCTCTCACCTCGACCTCCCAAAGTGCTGGAATTATAAGCATAAGTCATTGTGTTGGCCTATGTAAAATTCATTTTTTTTTTTTGAGTTGGAGTCTCACTCTGTCGCCCAGACTGGAGTGCAGTGGCCGCTCCCGGCCACCGCAGCCTCGACCTGCTGGGCTCTGGTGATCCTTCCGCCACAGTCTTCCAAGTAGCTGGAACTACAGGTGCACGCTACCACACCCAGCTGGTTTTTTATTTATTGTAGAGATGAGGTCTCGCCAAGTTGCTAAGGCGGGTCTCGAACCCGCAGGCTCAGGTAATCCACTCACCTCAGCCTCCCAAAGCGCTGGGATTACAGGCTGAGCCACCGAGTCCGGCTGTAAAATTCTTTTATCGCTATTCCTACTTACTAATTTTGATTGCAAGAGATTCTTCTCCCCCAGATATACTCAATGTATTTCTATTTCCTAATAACAAAGTATGTGCCTGTAGTACCCAGTACCACTGGCTTATCTTTTATTCCCTTTATTGTATTTTGGTTTGTTGCTCATCCAGGCATATTTGGGCAGAAGAAAAATCTGGGAAGTGGATTGCAGCACACACATTTCTTAGACCAAGGAATCTCTGAAAACACAAGATCAAACTCAGCTTTCCCCTGGAGAAAATTCAAGCAACTCTGGTGTTATTTAAGCACTCATATCATAGTGTTGAATTCTAGCATAAATTATAAACTTCAGCACACACATCTTTCAAAAGAAAAATAAAAGCAAGTCATTTACAAATCATATTTTCCTAAATGTCACTTGATGGATTTTTATAGCAGATTGACTGCCATAAAAATGAAAATTCTGACCGGGCTTGGTGGCTCAGCCTGTAATCCTAGCACTTTGGAAGGCTGAGGCGAGTGGATTGCCTGAGCCCACGGGTTCGAGACCAGCCTGAGCAAACTGGCGAACCCTCATCTCTACAAAAAAAAAAAAAAAAAAATTAACCAGGCATGGTAGCGTGGTCCTGTAGTTCCGCTACTTGGAAGGCTGAGGTGGAAGGATCCCCGAAGCCCAGCAGCTCAACTCTGGGGTGGCTGTGAGTGTGCAACTGCACTCCAGCCTGGATGACGAAGTGAAACTCCAACTCAAAAAAAAAACAAATAAAAAAAGAAAAAGAAAAGAAAATTCTGAATTATTATTGTTATTTTTGAGTTGGAGTCTCACTCTGTCACCCAGACTGGAGTGCAGTGGCCGCTCCTGGCCACCGCAACCTTGACCTGCTGGGCTCCGGCGATCCTTCCGCCTCAGCCTTCCAAGTAGCCGGAACTATAGGCGCGTGATACCACGCCCGGCTGATTCTTTGATTTATTGTAGAGATGAGGTCTTGCCAAGTTGCCCAGGCGGGTCACGAACCCGCGGGCTCAGGCAATCCACTCACCTCAGCCTACAAGGCGCGGGATTACAGGCTGAGCCACTGAGCCCGGCCTGAATTATTTTTTAAACAGATAAATTGTAGGAATGTACACCAACAAAATACATTCAGAGCACCTGTCCAGTTTGTGCCCAAGTATCTTATTTTATTTTATTTTATTTTTTGAGTTGGAGTCTCACTTTGTCGCCCAGACTGGAGTGCAGTGGCTGCTCCCGTCCTCCGCAGCCTTGACCTGCTGGGCTCCAGCGATCCTTCCGCCTCAGCTTTCCAAGTAGCTGGAACTACAGGCGCGTGCTACCACGTCCTGCTCATTTTTGATTTATTGTAGAGATGAGGTCTCGCCAAGTTGCCCAGGCGGGTCTCGAACCTGCGGGCTCAGGCAATCCACTCACCTCAGCCTCTCAAAGGCGCAGGATTACAGGCTGAGCCACCAAGCCTGGCTGGTTTCTTATTTTATTTTATTATTTTATTTTATTTTATTGAGTTGGAGTCTCACTCTGTCGCCCAGACTGGAGTGCAGTGGCTGCTTCCGGCCACCGCAGCCTCGACCTGCTGGGCTCCAGTGATCCGTCCGCCTAAGCCTTCCAAGTGGCTAGAACTACAGGTGCGCACTACCACGCCTGGCTAATTTTTGACTTAGTGTAGAGATGAGGTCTCGTCAAGTTGCCCAGGCGCGTCTCGAACCCGTGGGCTCAGGCAATCCACTCACCTCAGCCTCCCCAAGGCGCGGGATTACAGGCTGAGTCACCAAGCCCGGCTGGTTTCTTATTTTAAAGGCAGTGAACTCATATGGTGCCATATCCAGTCTGCAATTTATGCTGTTTTCATTCAAAATTGCATTTCGTAGATAAAGAACAACACAATTTCTTTGCAATTTAATTATATTATTCTTTATTCTTACTATATTATGTTATATTATTCTTTATTGTTCTAGAATAAGAAATGAGTTTTTTGGCATTCATCTGCACAAAAACCCTTATTGAGTACTTTTCCCAAATTAGTATTAAGTGGTTTTATATTACTTTTCCAGAAAAATAGGAAATTAAAAAAACCTTTTTTTTTTTTTTTAGTTGGAGTCTCACTCTGTCACCTGCACTGAAGTGCAGTGGCACGCTCATGGCCACTGCAAACTCAACCTGCTAGGCTCAGGTGTTCCTTCCGCCTCAGCCTTCCAAGTAGCTGGAAGCACAGACATGCGCCACCACTTCCAGTTAATTTTTTGATTTATTGTAAAGAGGAGGGCTTGCCAAGTTGTCTAGGCTGGTCTCGTACCCCTGGGCGGAGGCAATCCTCTCACCTCTGCCTCCCAAAGTGCTGGCACTACAGATGTGAGCTACCATGCCAGGCTAAATAGGGAAATATTATAAACACATTCTTACAAATAAGATGAGAAAACCACTTGCTGTTTTATTTTTTGCTATTGAAAATGTTGAGTATGACAAACTGTTTAGACATTTCTACATTAATTGCCCGTGCACAGGAGATAACTAAGTAAACCCCTTTAGACTATTTTATTTTATTTATTTATTTTTTGAGTTGGAGTCTCACTCTGTCGCCCAGAGTGGAGTGCAGTGGCCGCTCCCGGCCACCGCAGCCTCCACCTGCTGGGCTGTGGTGATTCTTCCGCCTCAGCCTTCCAAGTAGCTGGAACTACAGGCACGCGCTACCATGCCCAGCTAGTTTTTGGTTTATCGTAGAGATGAGGTCTCGCCTGCCCAGGCGGGTCTCGAATGCGAGGGTTCAGGCAATCCACTCACCTCAGCCTCCCAAAGGCGCGGGATTACAGGCTGAGCCACCGAGCCCGGCTTCTTTAGACTATTTTAAAGCTAAATCTTAATATTGGACTCCTTTGTACATCTTTTGGGATACAGATTAAAACCAATAGAAATAAGTAGGAATATAATCTGAAAGAATTTATATCTGTTGGAGTTTTAGGTCACATATCAAATGGCAGGAATGGAAGCTTTTGCTCATGAGAAATTAGCAAATTATTCATTTTTCATCTTTAAGTAACTGCTGCTTTCTGGTTTATTTCTGCCACTTTTTTTTTTTTTTTGGTAGGAAAGAGTATAAATGGGGCCAGAACTTCTTGGTTTCTGTTCAGGAGAATATGTCTGACTTTTTTTTTCTATTAATATTGCAGGACAGGTTTCCTTTGGGTTTCCTAAACCTTTGGTATCTTGGCAACTGTCTCAGGTCAGATCACAGTTACCAATGGATTGAGGAGGGTCAAATTCAGTGTAATACACAAGCCATGGCTGCAGGGATCCAGGAAGTGGGAAGGCATTGTTAATGGTCTTCAAAGGCAGGTGCGGATCAACCACTGCGCATGTCAGATAAGCTTCATCCATCAGCCAGCAGCAACACTGGGTCCAATGTGTCAGCTAAGTCACAATGTTGGGCACCCCGGGGACACAGAAGTCTAGACTGAACACTGACTTCTAGTTCCCTCAGCATGTGTTCTGGGAGCAGTTGTCTGCGGAGAGATGTTTTAGCTAGTGTGTGATGATGCTTGACAACATGATACACTTTTGCAAGCCTAGGGCCCCCAGGGTCAATGTGATCAGCAGATGCTTGGGCACCTCCATGCTGAGGAGTTTCAAGCTACCTCCAGGCAGACCAGGAAGAGAATGTTGGCCTAGCCTGGCCTGCTCACCCAGCTCTTTCTCATTTTCACTTGCTAATTTGTATACCCCAGCCAGGCTCGGTGGCTCAGTTTGTAATCCCACGCTTTGGGAGACTGAGGTGAGTGGATTGCCTGAGCCTGGGAGTTCAAGACCTGCCTCGGGCAACTTGGCGAGACCTCATCTCTACAATAAATAAAAAAATCAGCCGGGCATGGTAGTGCGTGCCTGTAATTCTGGCTACTCAGAAGGCTGAGGCGGAAGGATCGCCGGAGCCCAGCAGGTCGAGGCTGCAGTGGCCGGGAGCTGCCACCGCACTCCAGTCTGGGCGACATAGTGAGACTCCAACTCAAAAAAAAAAAAAAAAAAAATGTGTATGCCCCCATCTTTTTTTTTTTTTTTTTTTTTTTCCAGAGACAGAGTCTCCCTCTGTTACCCAGGCTGGATGGCAGTGGTGCGTTTGTGGCTCATGGCAACCTCCAACTCCAGGGCTTAAGCTATCCTCCTGCCTCAGCCTCTCCAGTAACCAGGACCACTGATGTGGGCCACTTGCTAATTTTTTTTTTTTTTTGGTAAAGACAGAGTCTTGAACTCCTGGGCTCAAGAAATCCCCCTTCCTACATGGTTGAGTGAAGAGGCACAGGAGACTAGGGTCTGATCTGAGTTAGGCAGCGCACTGGCCAGGCGACCTTGAACACCGTGCTGCAACTCTGGAATTTTAGGTTGGTCCTCTGTGATAAGGAGAGGGACAGCCAAGGCACACAGAGTTAGCACATGTCCTGATAGCACATCTGGCTTGGGTTTTCTGCTTCTTCTAGGCTGTGGGGTGAGGTTAGGGAAGGGCAGGACCAGGCAGGTTTTAATAATCTCCTAGCTGTTTACAGTATAGAAAGCTGCCTGGAGAGACAGATCTTAATTTTTGGTTTGGCAAGAGAAGCCTCTATTTAAAAGTTGCTTGTTTCTCAGCCCAGGATACAGAGTCCCCTAGGGACTGAGCTGTTCCTCCCTGGAGTGACCCCTCTAGGTTATATAAATGGTTTGCTCCTCCTGGTGTGTGTGTGTGTGTGTGTGTGTGTGTGTGTGTGTGTGTGTGATCTTTGTGGAATGACAGGCTGCCTCTCCAAATTGATGTCAGATGAAGACAGAAGTAGAGAAGGAAATTTATATTCTAGGAATGACCAAATTGAGAACTCAATCCCTTCCCTTTGTTAGACCATCTCTGGAGCACTAAAGATGTCTTTTCTTTTTCTATTCTCTTTCTGGAATTCCCATTAGATGTTGCCCCCCCCTTTTTTGGTTATTTTATTTGTTTATGTATTTTAAGAGATGGGGTCTGGCTATGTTTCCCAGGTGGGTCTCGAACTCCAGGGCTTAAGTGATCCTCTTGCCTTGGCCTCCCAAAGTGCTGGGATTACAGGCATGAGTCACTGCACTCAGCCTCCTTCTTCTGAATTTATTCATCGCTTATCTTTTCTCTGAGATTTGAAGTTAATGTGAATACAATTAGAATATGTAGGTAAACAAAATTAAGGTGGGCATGGGGATGTAATGGGAAATGTTCACTCCGAATCCACAAACACAGATACCATCATGGGCGTCTTTGCCATATCCATTCCGGCTGCCTTTCATTTACATACAAAAATATAAAGAGGGCCAGGTGCGGAGACTCACATCTATAATCCCAGCATTTTGGGAGGCCAAGGTGAGAGGACTGCCTGAACTCACGAGTTCAAGACCAGCCTGGGCAACCTGGCAAGGTCTCATTCCTACAATAAATAAAAAAATTAGCCGGGGATAATGGCGCGCGCCTGTAGTTCCAGCTACTTGGAAGGCTGAGGCGGAAGGATCACCAGAGCCCAGCAGGACAGTGCTGGGGTGACCGTGAGTGTGCCACTGTACTCCAGCCTGGGTGACAGAGTGAGACTCAGACTCAGAAACAAAAGAAAGTCTACTTTAGATACATTCGTTGGGGAAGGTCACTCTAGTCAGATGACATTAGAGCAGTAACTTGAGTCACATAAATCACTGGAAGAAGAATGTTTTTGGCAGAGGTAAAGGTCCTAAGGTGAGCATGTGTTCGACACGCTTTGTGGGTAAGGGGTTAAATGGAAAAGGGACCAGCTTTAAAATGTTACTCTCAGGCCGGACTCGGTGGTTCAGCCTGTAATCCCGCACTTAGGGAGGCTGAGGTGAGTGGATTGCCTGAGCCCACGGGTTTGAGACCTGCCTGTGCAACCTGGCGAGACCTCATCTCTACAATAAATAAAAAATCAGCCGAGCATGGTAGCGCGCGCCTGTAGTTGCAGCTACTTGGAAGGCTGAGCAGAAGGTTCGCTGGAACCCAGCAGGTCGAGGCTGCGGTGGCCGGGAGTGCAGAGACAGAGTCGGAGCAACAGAGTGAGACTCCGACACACACACACACACACAAAAAAAATGTTACTCTCTAGTGGGAATAGTGGTGTGTGCCTGTAGTTCCAGCTACTTGGAAGGCTGAAGTGGAAGGATCACCTGAGCCCAGCAGGTCAAGGTTGCATTGACCATGAGTGTGCTACTGCACTCCAGCCTGAGGGACACAGTGAGATTCCAACTAAAAAAAAAAAAAAAAGAGTTACTCTGGGCTGAGTGTGGTGGCCACCGAGCCCAGCTGTATCTTTTTTTAAAAAATGACTTTTAGCCGGACTCTGGCTCAGCCTGTAATCCCGCACCTTTGGGAGGCTGAGGTGAATGGATTGCCTGAGCCCGTGGGTTCGAGACCCACCTGGGCAGGCGAGACCTCATCTCTACAGTAAATGAAAAAATTAGCCAGGTGTGATAGTGCGTGCCTGTAATTCCAGCTACTCGGAAGGCTGAGGCGGAAGGATCGCCGGAGCCCAGCAGGTCGAGGCTGCGGTGGCCGGGAGCGGCCACTGCACTCCACTCTGGGCGACAGAGTGAGACTCCAACTCAAAAAAAAATAAAAGAATGTTATGCTGGGCTTGGTGGCTGAGCCTGTAATCCCGCGCCTTTGGGAGGCTGAGGTGAGTGGATTGCCTGAGCCCGCGGGTTCGAGACCCGCCTGGGCAGCGAGACCTCATCTCCATAATAAATCAAAAATCAGCGCTTTGGAAGGCTGAGGTGAGTGGATTGCCTGAGCCTGAGGGTTCGAGACCCGCCTGGGCAACTTGGTGAGACCTCATCTCTACAATAAATAAAAAATTAACCAGGCGTAGTAGCGCGCGCCTGTAGTTCCAGCTACTTGGAAGGCTGAGGCGGAAGGATCACCGGAGCCCAGCAGGTCGAGGCTGCGGTGGCCGGGAGCGGCCACTGCACTCCAGTCTGGGCGACAGAGTGAGACTCCAACTCAAAAAAATAAATAAATAAAAATGACTTTTAAAACAGTTTTATTTATTTATTTTTGATTCAGAGTCTCACTGTCACCCAGGCTAGAGTGCAATGGCACACTCAGGGCCACCACAGCCTCAGCCTGCTGGGCTCAGGTGATTCTTCTGCCTCAGCCTTCCAAGTACCTGGAACCACCACAGCTGCTAATTTTTTTTTTTTACTGTAGAGATGAGCTGTCATCAAGTTGCCCAGGCTGGTCTGGAAACCGTAGTGTCAGGCAATCCTCTCGCCTCAGCCTCCCAAAGTTCTGGGATTACAGGCATGAGCCACTGCACCTGGATGAACTTCTTATTTATTTTATTTTATTTTTTTTTGAGTTGGAGTCTCACTCTGTCACCCAGACTGGAGTGCAATGGCCACTCCCGGCCACCGCAGCCTCGACCTGCTGGGCTCCGGCGATCCTTCTGCCTCAGCCTTCCAAGGAGCTGGAACTACAGGTGCGCGCTACCACGCCCGGCTAATTTTTGATTTTTTTAGAGAGAGGTCTCGTCAATTGCCCAGGTGGGTCTCGAACCCGCAGGCTCAGGCAATCCACTCACCTCAGCCTCCCAAAGTGCTGGGATTACAGGCTGAGCCACCGAGCCCGGCCCTTATTTATTTTAATATAATCTTAGACTTATAGAATAGTTCCTTTCTTTTTTTTTTTTTTTTTTTTTTAGTCAGAGTCTTACTCTGTCGCCCAGGCTGGAGTGCAGTGGCTGCTCCTGGCCACCGCAGCCTCAACCTGCTGGGTTCCAGCTATCCTTCCGCCTCAGCCTTCCAAGGAGCTGGAACTACAGGCATGCGCTACCATGCCCAGCTAGTTTTTTAAAATTTTTTATAGAGACAAGGTCTCACCAAATTCCCTGGGCGGGTCTCGAACCGACAGGCTCAGGCAATCTTCTCGCCTCGGCCTCCCAAAGTGCTGGGATTACAGGCTGAGCCACCAAGCCCGGCCTACAGAATAGTTCTAAGCACAGTACAAAAGAGTTTATATCCAACCAGTTCACATTTTGTCCTACGTAATTCTCACATCTCTTCTCTCTGTTTCTCTCCATACAAAACAAGGTCTTCTCTTATATAACCACAGGGCACTTACAAAATTCAAGAAATTTAACATTAATGCATTTCAATGACCTAATGTATACTCCATGTTTAAATTTCATCAATTGTTCCAATAATGCCCCTTAGAGCTATATTTTTCCAGGATCTAATCCAAGATCATAAATTGTGTTACACTGTCCTCTGTCTTTAATCTCCTTTAATCTGGAATAGTTTCTCAGACTTTGTTTTTCTTGACGTTGGCATTTTTGAAGTGTACAGGCTGGTTGTTTTATAGAATGTTCCTAAACTGAGTTTGTTTGATGTCTCTTCATGATTCGATCCCAGTCATGCATTTGTAGCAAGAATATCATAGAAGTGATGTGTCCTTCTCAACACGTA
>JAPVLO010003621.1:0-20631 GCA_027257055.1 Cephalopachus bancanus | reverse complement strand
TCCCATATTCTGCCCTGTGACCAGGCATTAACCCTTAGAACTACTGGGGTGAGTTGGGGGCTGAATTGGGAGCAGCAGTTCCAAAAGGGAATGTGCTGTCTCCAGAAGAAAAGAGGATAGAGTTGAGGAGATGGCAGATATCCCCTATTGGTGACATTCACTGAATTGTTTTTGTTGTTGACATAATCTATTAATATAAAAGTAACTGAAGACCATTTTAAAACTTATTGGAATATTGATAAAACACAAAAGTAAAAACTAACATCACCTGGGCTGGGGAAAATGACTCGCTCCTGTAATCCCAGTGCTTTGGGAGGCCAAGGTGGGAGGATCCCTTGAGCCAAGAAGTTTGAGACTAGTCTGGCAACACAGCAAGACCCCATCTCTATCAAAAAAAAATTAACCAGGTGTGGTGGTGTGCAACTTTAGTTCCAGTGACTTGGGAGGCTGAGGTAGGGTGGATCGTTGAGCCTGGAAGTTGAGGCTGCAGTGAGTTATGATGGTGCCACTGCACTCCAGCCTGGGCAAAAGAGCTAGGAAGGAAGAAAGGAAGGAAGGAAGGGAGGAAGGGAGGGAGGGAGGGAGAGAGGGAGGGAGAGAGGAAGAAAGAAGGGGAGGGAGAAAGATTCACATGTTCTCACTCATAAGTGGACCTTGAATAATTATTGTAATACTATTAAAAAGGGATAGGCAGTAGTGGGAAACTGCCAGGGGAGGGGGACACACCTCATCAACAAGGGTACTTGCATAATAAATATTTGTATACCTAACCTGAATTGTACCCCACATCTTTAACATAAAAAAAATCTTAAAATAAAAAGAAAGAAAGTTCTTAACCTAGAGAATCATCCCATTAATAGTTTGGTATATTTCCTTTCCATTTTTTCATGTATATCATGCATTTGTGTGTATCTATATATGAGTGTGATAAAATAATGCTCCTCCCCAAAAAGATATCCACATCTAATTCCTGGAACCTATGTATATGTTACTTTACATGGCAAAAGGAATTTTGTTATTGTAATTAAGTTAAAGACTTTGGATGGAAAGATTATCCTAAATTATTTGGATGGGCCCAATGTAATCACAGTGGTCTTTATAAGAGGGAGGCAAGGAGAGTTAGAGTCAGAGAGAACTGGAAGATGCTAAGCTGCTGACTTTGAAGACTGAGATAGAGCCCTCCCAAGGAATACAGGCAACTCCCAGAAGACAAAAAAGGCGAAGAGTCAGATTGTCCCCTAGAGCTTGAAGACTTCTGCTGACAACTTGATTTTAGCACACTGGACCTGATTTTGGACTTCTAATCTCCAGAACTGTAAGATAGTAGCTGTATTGCTTTAAGCAACTGAGTTTGTTCTAACTTGTTACAGATGCAATAGGAAGTTAATATAATACATACACATGCATGTATTGGGTTGGGTTTTTCCCACAATGCCAGAAGCATGCTGTACATGATGTTTCATGATTGCATCTTCAAAATAAAAATAGTGTATTTTGGGGTTTTTTCCCCCTGTTTTTAATAGAAAATGACACAGTGAAAGCGGTCCTGGTAGCACCAGAGATTGGTTAGGAGTATTATGCAGATGTTTCAAGGGGATAAGAGAGAGGTTTACAGGAAACTAGCTCACAAACAAAACCCTGCCAAGAGACGATGAAGATTTCGAGAGGAGTTACCAGAGAAAGTAGTGAAGAAGGGACAATGCAGGACATTTGAAAGGCATGACTAATGGGACTCAATGACAGCACTTAGGTGATGTTATGTTCCTTGGCATAGCCTTGCCTCGAAGCACAATAACTGAAAAAGTTCTAGTGATCAGCTATCCATCTGTTTACTTTTTTATGACATATTTTTCAAACAAGTTTTCTCAAGCAGTTCGAAAAATCATATAAATATGACCATGTGGTAGCAAAGGTAATTTTTTAGTTCATCTATCAATCTCCTAAGTGAATTATGAAGGAAAAACGTTTGCCCAGGTGCAGTGGCTCACGCCTGTAATCCCAACATTTTGGGAGACCGAGGCAGGTCAATCACTTGAGTCCAGGAGGTCAAGACAAGCATAGGTAACAGTGAGACCTTTACTCTACAGAAAATAAAAAAAACTGGGCATGGTGGCACATGCCCATAGTCCCAACTACTCAAGAGGCGGAAATAGAAGAATTGTCTGAGTCCCAGAGATTGAGGCTGCAGTGAGCTGTGATCATGCCACTGCACTCCAGCCTGGGTGACAGAGTGAGACCTTGACTCGGAAAAAAAAGGGTTGAATGTAAATATATAATATTAGGAAAATCTAAAATTGCTTTTAGTTAAATAACAAGACTTTGAAACTTCCATAAACTTCCACATTTTGCCTACTCATTGCATATATACACATGGGCCATAAAGCCTGGAAACACAGGTAATATTTTTTTCTTTTACAGATTGAACATCCGTGATTACTTCTACTGGGGTATACTAAAGATGCACATTTATTCAGTGACAATCTCAGACACAAATCATATGAAGAAAAGAATCACTGATGAATATGCAGGGGATGATGGAAAGACTGCATTAATGCATCACATTCATTGCAATTTTGCACAGTGTATTGAATTATACATTGTTAATGAGGAACAACACATTAAACATATCACTTAATGTCACTGTACACATTGGGTATTGCAATATCAGTAAACCATTTATTACATATAAAATATATGAAGTGGGACCCTCAACAAACCAGAATTATCTTTTGAAGGGCAGGTCTCTTGTACTACACTTGGAATTTGTTCCTTTGGATCCAACAGTCAACCCAAATTTTCATCCGGAAGTTTTGAGCAGGTTATGTCAAGATGTGCGGAAGAGATGTCCCTCATTGTGGCAAACAGGTGACTGGTTCTTCCACCATGACAATACTCCCACCCACACTGTGCTGAGTGTTCAGCAGTTTTTGACCAAAAATGGCATGACTCCATGACCCACCCTCCCAATTTGCCCAACCTCACCCTGAGTGACTTTTTTTGTTTCTCAAAAAAAAAAGTCCTCAAAGGGAAAAATTTTGCTGACGTGAAATAAAATAAAATAGTAGCATCACTAAAAGGCATTAAAATTGACAAGTTAAATAACTGTTTTGAGCAGTGGAAACTGCATCTCGGTAGGGGTATTGCATACAACAGAGTGCTTTGAAGGTGACTGAAGTTTAAATATGTAAGAACAAAAACACAATTTTTTACAAGTAAATTCCTCTTGTATATGTACATGTGTATGTGTGTTTCCAGTCTGTATTTGCTATGTTTCCAGTCTTCAAGGCGTGTGTGTGTGTGTGTGTGTGTGTGTGTGTGTATATATACCTCTTCAGCCTTAATGTCTCACTTTTGATGTAGACCCTTCAATTCAACAAATATGTATTGTGTAACTGTTATGGGCTAAATTGTGCCACCCTAGAAGCACTAACCCTCAGTATCTCAAAATAAGAGAGTATTTGGAGAGAGAACCTTTTGTGAGATAAGTAAGTTAAAATGGGGGTGGTTAGGTGGGCTGTAAGGCAATACAATTGGTGGCCATATAAGAAGAGGAGGTTAGGACACAGACAGAAGTACCAGGCACATGAGTACTTAGAGAGATGACCAGGTGAAGACACAGGGAGAAGATGGCCACCTACAAGCAAAGGAGAGCAACCTCAGAAGACACCAAGTCTGCCAACACCTTATCTTAGACTTTGAGCCTCTATAACTGAGAGAAAATGCATTTTTGCTGTTTAAGACACTGAGTCTGTGACTTTTGTTACGGCAGCCTTAGGAAGCTAATTTAGTAATCTATTATATCTTAGACCAGGGGTGTCCAACCTTTTGGCTTCCCCGGGCCACATCAAGTAAAGAGGATTGTCTTGGGCAGCATATAAATTATATATTATAATTAGTGTATTATATATAATAGGACTTTATTTTTTAGTTTTTTTATTATAAAGTTTAGGAAAATGAGAACAACATAAAACTAGTGAAAATTTGACCTTGTTTTTGTAAAACTAATCTATCCATGTCTGATTCAATGGAAGTGGCCACAATTCTTAGTGAATTCTCAAGGTGCTCGTCAGAAATGTTTTTTTGAATTTTGCTCTTCATGTGCTTCATAATTGAAACAGTTGCTCACAAATGTTTGTCCTGCCAAGAAATGATGTTATGAATAAGATGTGATTATGAACTTCAAAATGGAACTATGCATGGGGTCATGAAGAAAGTAAGTGCTAAAGAACACATGTTTAAAGATTTTGTGAGGCCACATTGCTAGCTGTCCTGGGCCACATGAGGCACATGGGCTGTGGGTTGGACATGCCTGTCTTCAACACTGTGATAGAAGATAGAGACTGAATAGTCAACAATAAAAAGGCAACTTCTTAGCCTTGAGGACGATCCAGTTATTTCTAGCAACCTAAAGGACAGATCCACCATTGCTTCAATGCAGCTTATCCAAAATCGAACTGTCCCTCAGATTCCCTTGTGGTTAAGAGACTACTTTGTAGAGCGCACACAGGCTCTTAGTTTTCCCCGTGCTTCCCCATCACTTAGCGCAGAATTGAACTGACAGGTATTCAGTATCTATCTGTTGACTTATCAATGATGTCCGCCTTCTGCGGTCAGCATTCTTTCAACCTAGAAGTCCTGGAGTCATCCCAGACTCTTTCTCTCCTTCTTATCCCTGTCCAATCTGGCACCTAAGCCTGTCGATTTTTTTTTTTTTTGAGTTGGAGTCTCACTCTGTCACCCAGACTGGAGTGCAGAGGCCACTCCCGGCCACCGCAGCCTTGACCTGCTGGGCTCTGGCAATCCTTCCGCCTCAGCCTTCCAAGTAGCTGAAACTACAGGCGCACGCTACCATGCCCGGCTAATTTTTGATTTATTGTGAGATGAGGTCTCGCCAAGTTGCCCAGCAGGTCTCGAACCCGTGGGCTCAGGCAATCCACTCACCTCAGTCTCCCAAAGTGCTGGGATTACAGGCTGAGCCACCGAGCCCAGCTCGGTTTTTCTAAATGTAACTCGGTTTCCCTCCTTTCTCAATTCTTATCTATTCATGCCTGGATTATTACAACCAGCCTTCCAGTTGTTTCCCTTACTCCAATCTACTCTTCAAAATGCTGCCGGCTTTTCCCAGCCATGTCTCTCTCATCATTCTTTTCTTGATGAAACTGCTGAACTTATCTAAGTATGAGACACTACACAAGGTGCTGGAGAAAATACACATATGAATAAGTCACAGTCTCTGTTCTTTGAAGAAATTGTGGCTTTTGGAAGAGACACCTGCACAAAAAGTTCCAATAACAATGTGAAAAGTGTTTTAGGATACACAGGATATAGCAAATGACTTCACCTAGAGGAGCTGGGGATAAAGGAGGGGTAGGCCAGATGCAGAAGGAGAAAAGGACATTCCAGGCAGAGGGAATAGCAATTGTGCGGGAGGGCCTGTAGTAGGGAAATGGCTAGCACATTCAAGAATGGACTTGATCACTTGTTCTACTGCATTGTTTCCAAACCTCCTACTTGGTCTCCAAGGGCCTTCACAACCTATCTTCCTTTCGTGACCCTTATTCCTCAATAGACCTCTTTGGTTCTAGCAAAACAATTTTCCCTATTGTTTATTAAAAATTACCTGTACGCAGCCGGGCTTGGTGGCTCAGCCTATAATCCCGCGCCTTTGGGAGGCTGAGGTGAGTGGATTGCCTGAGCCCGCGGGTTCGAGACCCGCCTGGGCAGCGAGACCTCATCTCTACAAGAAATCAAAAAATCAGCCAGGCGTGGTAGCGCGTGCCTGTAATTCCGGCTACTCGGAAGGCTGAGGTGGAAGGATCGCTGGAGCTCAGCAGGCAAGGCTGTGGTGGCCGGGAGCGGCCACTGCACTCCAGTCTGGGTGACAGAGTGAGACTCCAACTCAAAAAAAAAAAAAAAAATTACCTGTACGATGCCCACATCTGGAGTGCTTTTCCCTCTTTATAGAGGCACCTCTAGACCTATCAATACTCCAGACTAAAGAAATACTTGATGGAAGTTCATGTTCTGCCCCATTCTTTCCTATTGCAGACATTTTTGAGATGGACCCTAAATTCAAGCCACTCTCTCAATTAATATGAGTAGCTAATACCACTTTTAGCAGTTTAGTTATCACACTGGAAAGCTGACTTAAAAATAGCACTCTACTGTGTGCGTAATCAGAAAGTTGCTGAGTTCCCATTGGCTGAATTCACTTGTGGTGTGACTGGAATAGACGTCAGAACATTCACAAGGGTTGAGGTTGTTGTGATAACTGCTCTTGCATAATAGTTTGTATTTGTTCTAGGTAAATATCTGGAAATGTCCAGTTCCGCAGATTGTGCAGATAAATGCCTACCCAAAAGGGCTACTTTTAAAAAACAACTAAAACAACTTTTTTAAAAGTATTACAAAGGATATGCATACTTATATTATCTAGGGTATGTAAATTCCATGTACATGCAAGAAGCAGAAATGCACTTATAGGCAAGGATCGAGTGTTCTGTAGTTCGTGTTTGGCTGAGAGGGGTTAGATGCCTCTAGTATGAGCCATGGGAGGCCCTTGCCTCACCTTACATGACTACCTCTATTTCTCTTCTTGGCATTCTGATTCCAAGGGTCAGTCTTTCGCATCCAATTATGTTTCAAATTCTGTAGATTCTCCCTCATTAACATTTTCCCCATGTAACCCCTACTCCCCATTTCACAACCTCTGGCCTTCACTTAGACCTGCATTTGGGCTGATGCCATCACTTTCTAATTTTCCTCTACCCCAGTCTGGTCTCCCTGGTTTCTAAAACATAAAACCTGCTCGCTGTTCTGGAGCTAAAATATTTCAAAGATTTTATTATTTATTCCATTTCCAGAGTATCAAGTTCAAACTTCTTAGTGTGGCACATGAGCCCCTTCATTAATTAGAGGCCCTTCCTACCCTTCCCCTTACCTCTCTGACCCTTCTCTGTGCCTGTCCTCAATTGTAAGGGAATTACCTGCAGGGCTGTAAAGCATCGTGCTTTTGGTGTCACCCTACACCTGCGCAGAATGCCTTCTTCATCTGGTTATCTGCTCCCTGGCATTGAACATTCAATTCAAAAACTTCCCCATTGGGAAGGCTTCCCTAACCAAAGAATGGGCTTCATATTTCTTTCTTTCTTTCTTTTTGAGTTGGAGTCTCACTCTGTCGCCCAGGCTGGAGTGCAGTGGCACTCTCACAGACACCCCAGCGTCGACTTGTTGGGCTCCAGTGACTCTTCTGCCTCAGTCTTCCAAGTAGCCAGAACTACAGGCACACACTACCATGCCAGCTAATTTTTGATTTATTGTAGAGACGAGGTCTTGTCTCGATCCCGCCAGCTCAGGCAATCCATTCGCCTCGGCCTCCCAAAGTGCTGGGATTAAGGCTGAGGCACTGAGCCCAGTCTTATAGTTCTGAATACCAGTTTGAAACAGATTGTGTACCAGTTTGGAACAGATTGTACAAAAAAGACCGAAACTACTTGAAAGTCCTCAAAAATATCAAGAAATCAGAACGTAATTAACCAAACCAAGATTTGGCCCCAGGACAGAGAAATGAACACTCTGGTTCTTAGAAAGAGAGCTAGGATTTCAGAAATTTACAGTTAATTCTCTATGAAAATTTAAGATACGGAACTTATTAGCAAGCCGATGGGAAAATGTGTAAAAGGAATATTCACTGTTACCAATTTCAGGTCAATTCCTTCCAATTCCTCAGGTGTTTTGATGCCATCAACAAACTTGCTTTGCATGTAGCCAAGCAAAAAAATTAATTTCAGTTACTTCTTTCCTTTGGTCAAGTTTAGATGAAGGTCAAAATAAGGACATAAATTAAAATCTAAACGTCTAAGTCAAGCCCATATCAAAATAAGCAGTGTTTGAGCCTGGGGACAAGGACAAATGGCAACACCTTTCTCCCACACAATTTCAGTAAGGGGAGGACAGAAGTTAAGGATGCAAGATAAACAGATTCCAAAGTTAAAAAAAGTCGTAGCACATCACTGAAATGTCCAATTTCTAAACGCTTCCCAATGCTCTGCATGAAACTACAGAGTTCTGGGCCAAAACGGGATTTCCCAGACATGGGCCTCACAGCTCCCCACGACCGTGGTCCCCGAGCCTGAACACGGCGGGCGCAGAGGGGACACGCGCGGCGCCGAGACCCGCTCGCTCCAGCGGGTCTCCGGCCGCCGACGGGCAGCCGCGCCGGTCTCGGGAGGGCGCGGGGGGCGGGGCCCCCCGGGGAGTTTCCTCTCGGCTCATTCATTCCCTGATTCACCGGTTCCTGGAGGCGGTTCACAGGGACGTGCGGAGGAAGGGCGGGGCGCGGGGACGGCCGGGCTGGGTGCGGCCGGGCGCCTGCGGGGAAGGCGGAGGGCAAGCTGCGGGGGAGAGGCCAGGGGGCGAACGGAGGGGGGGTGGGCGAGGGGCGGGGACGCGGCCTCCGCCGGAAGTGGGCGGCTGGCTGGCGGGCGCGCGGCGGGCGCGAGTCGGTCCTCCGTCCGCCACCGGCCTCAGCCCCGCCTCCTGCGTCTGGGCTGGACGCGACCGCTCTGGGCTCGGCCGCCGCGGGGCGCTGCGCCCGCCCCCCACCCCCCGCCCCCCGCCCCGCCCCGCCGCCGGGTCCGTCAGTGAGTCAGTCACGGAGCGCGGCGCGGAGCTGCGGGCGCCGTCGCCTCGGGAAGGGAGCGCCGCGCCCGGGGAGAAGGCGGAGGCAGCGGCCAGCGGAGCGCGGGCGGCGCCCTGCCCGGGGCCGCGCCGGGAGCCGAGAGACCGAGCGGCCGTCGCGGTAAGTGCTCGGCCTCGCCCGGGCCGGCGGGGGGCCGTGAGACGCCCCCGCCTCCATCTTTCCGGCGCCGCCACCCGGGCGCGCGGTGCGGGCGGCCGCAGCCCAGGGCGGGGTCGCTGCGGGGCCCGGGCCGAGTGCGCCTGGCGGGCGGCAGCGGCGGGGCCTGGACTGCACCGCGCCCCGGGGACCGCGGCGGGCGAGACAATGAGCCGCGGATCGCCGAGGGCGCGGCTGGCTGCTTCCCCCGGGGCCGGGCCGGAGCCGCGGGAGGGAGCGCCCGCCGCGCCGCCCGCGGAGCCGCCGCTGTCCCCGTGTCACCGCCGCGGCCGGGGGCGGGGCGCCTCTGGTCGTCTTCCTCGTGGAGCCGCTGCCCGCGGCTGTCGCCCTGCCGGTCCTTCCATTCCCGCCGGAAATCCCAGCTGCGGCTCGCGGGGCTGGAGGGAGCGGCGCGTCCGAGTTGGTGGGGCCCCCGGCTCGGGGCGGCCCGAGAGACGGGGTGTCCTTGCGAGGCCGCGGCGGGGGTCTCCCGGCGGGGGCGCGTGCCCCGGCCGCTCAGCCGCCCGCAGACGCGGCTCGGATGGAACCGGCGCGTCCGGGCGGCGTGAGCGCGTCGTGTGCCCGGCGTGCGCGTCTCCGGCGCCCCGGGAAAGGTCCACCGGGCACCGGGGGTGGGAAAGTTCTCCCCGCCATGCGAGGGCCGGTGTCCGCGGCGCTGCCCTTGGAGCTCGGGAGTGCCAGTGCGTGTGGAGCCCACGGTTGGCGGTCAGGGCGAGGCGTGCCCGGAGCCTTAAAGGGTGGCGTGGAGTCCGCGGGGCGTTGAATTCAGCAGACCTGCATGGAATACCTGTTCGCCGCCGGGCGTGGCTGGGGACGCGAGCGAGGCCTGCAACTGGGAGTGCGGAAGGAGCTCTCGGAGTGGGGTAGACCACCATTCACACGCCGTATTTACCGAGTAGCGTGATGTCGAATGCGGATGGAACCCTGCGGTGCGTCCCCCATCAGTAAAACCGGTGCAGTACCACCTGTTCACCTTCCCGGACGGTTTTCCGGCAGGTTAATGAGAGAATGCATGCAACACGCGTTTAGCAACACCTGAGATGCCTCCCTCCCTCCCCTGCTGCTCTCTGGAAATTGCCTTGGCGGAGGGTGGGAAAGAAAGAAATGTGGGTAGTTGTAACATAGAGCGTTGCATCATAAAACGTGGAAGTAGAGGTGTGGAACGGGAGCGTAGAAGAGAGATCAATTCTAGACTGGCGGAATGGGGGAAATTCGTCGGAGCTTCCGCATTTCGCTGGAACCTTCAAGGATGAGGAGGATTTCAGCAGATGCCGATGGGGAGACATTCCACACTGAGGTGGTGCTGTCCTTTGAGAGGCGAATTGGGGATGGACCACTGGGGGGAAGGGCAAGGGAGAGTCGCGCAAAAGCTTTTCTGCTTTTGTTGAGTCTGACCTTCAAAGATTGTCTCGGTTATTTTGCTTTTTTGTGTCGTGAATTTCCCAGAAATCAGATATAGACCTATTCAAGTAAGTACAGTAATGTCTGTAGAGCTTAATTCGTGAATTTTGGGGTTAGATATTTTTGGATTCATATATTTTATTTGGATTGCTGCTCTTTTCTGTTTGGATTTAATAAAGAATTCTTTGTAGGTGCTTCCATGTGATAAATATTAGCTCTATTTGGTGGAAGCAACATCTGATTTTTCACACCCAGAGATGTCACTAAGATTATAGAGTAAGTAACTGGCTGAAAGGAGTGTAGTCACGGGCACTATTGGGTGTTTTTACAAGTATTTTAACACTTTATTTCCAAAGAGGCCTTTTTAACCCTTGTCTTTGAAAATAGTTATGTCTTTTCTTTGGTTTGCTACCTTTGGGTTCCAATAAATAAATAAATAATCATCCTGGATAACTGTGTCACACTATTCACAGAAAATCTCATGATTTTGCTTGCCTTGGTTTGGAAGTAGTTGAATTGGTCAACATTAGGATTGTTAATCCCCAACTCTTAAAAAATGTTAGTATTAGGGAAACAAGATGTGACCTCAGGCAGATAATTTACCTTAGACCCATAATTCCTTTACCTATAAAATGAGAAGTTTGAATTTGATCACTGGTTTTCAAATTGTGTTTTACTGAACTCAAGAATTTTTGAGAAGGAACTTCAGAGATTTTAAATCTCATTAAAAATGTATTTTAAATGCATGATAATAGAAAATGACTACTAGATGATACACTGTCTTAAACACTTTATAGTTAACTTATTTAATTCTCACTATAATCTTATGAAATAGATTCTGTTATTTGAGAAAACAGGCACAGTCTGTAAGCTACTTGCCAAAGACTACAGAGCTACTGTGGCAGTGCTGGATTTGGAACTGCATTCTAATTCTTAAGCTTGTATTTTTGACTTTCCTATACTGCCACCATAGCAACACATAGCGCACACACACACACACACGCCCTGTTTTTTAAAATATCTGTGGTAAAGTGTACATAACGTAACATTTACCATTTTAACTGTTTTTAAGTGTATAGTTCAGTAGTGTTAACTGTTTTTAAGTGTATAGTTCAGTGGTGTTACTTTGTTGTGTTATCATCACCATCTCCAAAACTTTTCATCATCCCAAATTTAAATTCTACCCATTAAACACTAACTCTCCACCTCCCCTCCCAACCCCTTATCAACAGCTTTTCTACTTTATCTCTGAATTTGACCACTGCGGGTACTTCATATAAGTGGAATTCTACAATATTTTTTTGTGTCTGGTTTGTCACTTAGCATAATGTCTTCAAGAGTCATCCATGTTTTAGTGTACAATCGAGTCATCCATATTGTAGCATACATTCCTCACATCTATGGACATTTGGGTTGTTTCTACCTTTTGGCTATTGTGAATAATGCTGCTGTGAATATTGGTGTCAAACTGTTCCAGTCCCTGCTTTGAGTTCTTTTGGGTATATACCCAGAAGTAGAATTGCTGGGTCATGTGGTATGTGGTAATTCCATATTTCATTTTTTGAGGAACTGCCATATTGTATTCCACAACAGCTGCACCCATTTTACATTCCCACTAGTAATTCACAAGGGTTCTAGTTTCTCCACATCTTGCTGACACTTATTTTCTGGTGTTTTTTTCTTTTTCTTTTTGATAATAGCTATTCTAGTAGGTGTGAAATAGTATTTCATTGTGGTTTTGATTTGACTTTTCCTAATGATTTCTGTGTGCTTATTGGCCATTTGTATATCTTTGGAGAAATGTGTATTCAAGACCTTTACTCATTTTTAATGTGGGTATTTTGATTTTTGTTGCTGAGTTAGAGTTCTTTATATACTGTGAATATTAACCGCTTACCACTTATATGATTTGCAAATATCCCCCATTCTGTGGGTTGTCTTTTCACTGTCTTAAGACTATGCTTTAATGCACAACAGTTTTAAATTTTGATGACATCCAATTTATATCTTCTTCTGAGGCTTATCCTTTTAGTGTCATGTTCAAGAAATCATTGCCAAATACAATGTCATGAAGGTTTACCTGTGTATATGGTGTTAGGTAAGGGTCCAACTTCATTCTTTTGCATGTGGATATCCAGTTTTTCCACCACCACTTGTTGAAAGGATTCTCCTTTCCCCCATTTAATGGTCTTGGCAGCCTCACAGACTCATTCATATATGAGGGTGCCAAAAAAATTTATACACATTTTAAGTATGATGGTCACTAAAAAAGATGGCATTAATCAGATGACTGCTAGTGTCACCATGTGAATGCTAGTGTCACCATGTGACAGAACAGTCAAAAGAAAATGGTGGAAGCACTATTGAGTGAATGTCATACTATACATTACTACCATGATTTAATTCAACTTCAAAAAATAATGCATATACTCTTGAAATGTGTATACAGTTTTTACAACGTTGAAGATCATAATGCTACATAGCTATACATGGTTAATTTGGGGGGTGGCATGAGACAGGCATTTCTTAGAATAAAGCTTCTCTTACTGTCTCAGCTTACTTGTGCATTTTAAATGGGTCATTGATAAGGAAAATTGTTGGTTGCAGTAGATTTAAAAAAATAATTAAGTCTTGTGCATATCCATGTAGAATTAGCTAAACAAGTGGGAGGGTTGTCTGAGCTCAGGAGTTCAAGGCCAGCCTGGGTAACCTAGCAAGACCTTGTCTCTACAAAAAAAATCAAAAACAATTAATATGGCATGGTGATGCATGCCTGTAGTCCCAGCTGCTCAGAAGGTGAGATGGAAGGATCTTCTGAGCCCAGGAGGTCGAGGCTGCGGTGAGCCATGATCATGTCACTGTGCTCCAGCCTGGGTGACAGAGTAAGACACTGACTTGAGGAAAAAAAATTGAATATCTCTACAGCACACGTATTTTGCGCAGTTAGACAGGCAAAGCCCAGGCACGTTTCTTTGGGTGCTGGACTTAGGCAATCCTTCTGCCTCAGCCTTCCACTTCCAAGTAACTGGAAGTACAAGAGTGTTACCACGCCTGACTAATTTTTTGATTTATTGTAAAGACGAGGTCTTGCCAAGTTGCCCAGGCTGGTCTCGAACTCCTGGGCCCAGGCAGTTCTCCTGAATTGCTGGGAGTACAGACATAAGCCGCCATCCCCCCTCACCCCCAGCTATATTATAGCTTGTTGCAAATCTTTTTTTCTTATTTGCCTTGTAAACAGATATTGTTACTGAGCCAATTTTGAAAGAAAAGTTTATTTTATTTTTTTTAAACCTTTGGGTCAGTGTATTTGAAGAGTATCCTGAGACTACAAAGTGAACCCTTAAGAGCTACACCTTATCTGTATATAATCAAAAAATAAATGAGTTGCTTAACATCCTCAACCCTCAATTTTTCTCTTTATTTGAGCTTATAGCATATAATGTGTTTGAACCAAAAGAAAAGTACTAGCAATGTTTTTGCCAGTTTTACGTATTTGGAAAGCTGTATAATGTATAAGATTCCATCTGGAAAAGTTTTGTTGTGAAATGCTTTTTAAAACCCCAAATTATATGATCTTTAAAGTTTCATCACATGTTCTTCTTGCTATTAGTTTAAGGTATCTACCACACTTTGAATATCTTAAAATACATCACTTAGGATTTATAAATTGACTTTTTAAAAAAGTGTGTAAGCCGGGCTCGGTGGCTCAGCCTGTAATCCTGCACCTTTGGGAGGCTGAGGTGAGTGGATTGCCTGAGCCCGCGGGTTCGAGACCCGCCTGGGCAGCAAGACCTCATCTCTACAATAAATCAAAAAATCAGCTAGGCGTGGTAGCGCATGCCTGTAATTCCGGCTACTTGGAAGTCTGAGGCGGAAGGATCGCCGGAGCCCAGCAGGTCGAGGCTGCGGTGGCCGGGAGCGGCCACTGCACTCCAGTCTGGGTGACAGAGTGAGACTCCAACTCAAAAAAAAAAAAAAGTGTGTATATATTTGCTATTAATAAAGCACATACTGTTTTTTTGCTGTAGGCAGAGCAAGGCATGATATTGAAATCTAAGAAATGTTCTCCAAAATAGAGAGGATGCTAGTCTAATTAAGTGGAGGATATAAGGAATCAATAGAGATTGGAATTGAGGAAGCAGGGACCACAAAAAAAAGCACAAGGGACTAGGAGATGAAAATAGGTTTGGAAAAGAAGGGACAAGTTATCCCTTTAGATGAGAAGAAAAGCAAGATTGGGAGACCCAGGATTGATGTCTTATCATTATGCAAGACTTAAAATTTAAGTCCCTTGATGAAGAATGGTGATATCTGGCAAAAATTAGGACTTTAAACATATTAAATAGGCCCAAATATGGTAGAAGCGTAATAGATCAGTTTTGCAACAGTACTTAAAACTTGGAAGCTGTTTTGGAAATCTCCTTTAGAGGAGCTTACTGAGTTTGATGTGTGGAGAAAAATATTAGCTAAGTCAGTACAGCAAAACAATAATGGGACCTGAAAATACAATATATTCTTTATATATCCCAAATTGTACATGCCTCAGTACCTCTATGCACGTTCCCCAAGCATGGTTTTTTTTCTCCTTAATTTTTCCAATAATGTTTATTTTATTTATAAAGAATAATTGCTTCTTGACTCGTTTGGTGTATTTCATATTGTAGTTAATGCTGTTGGAAACTGGTGAAGGAAATTTGTGATCCCCATATCTGTGAATAGTGTACTTTATATTAAAAACATTAGTAATGGTTCAAATTTTTTTTACCCTAAGTTTTTAGAATAAATATATGTATATGTATGTGTATACATATACATATATATTTTCTAAAGCAGGGGCAGTGAATATGATGCATTTTGTGTGAAAAATCTTGGCTTTACTACTTGGTGACACAGAAATTTCAAAGTCTGGCTTTTAAGTCTGTGTATTTTGGTGCTTGTTTATGATGTTTGTCTCAGCTGAAAAGGCAGCTTATATAGGGACATACACCCACAAAGAATAAGTGCATTTTTGACTGTAGTTCTATTTGGAGATATTCATTGTTAAATTTCTATCCATTATGCAGATTTGGCTAGTAAAAAGTTTGCTCTCCCTGTGTGTCAATCAGCTGTTCTTGCAAACCAGTGTGAAGATTTGCATTTATGTAATTTTTTTTTTTTTTTCGAGTTGGAGTCTCACTCTGTCACACAGACGAGTGCAGTGGCACACTCACAGTCACCCCAGTGTCAGCCTGCTGAGCTCAGGTGATCCTTCCGCCTTAGCCTTCCAAGTAGCCAGAACCACAGGCGTGCACTACCACGCCTGACTAGTTTTTGATTTATTGTAAAGATGAGGTTTTGCCAAGTTGCCCAGACTGTTCTCGAACCCGTGGGCTCAGGCAGTCCCCTCACCTCGGCCTCCCAAAGCATTTATGTATTTTTAATAAATGGATTCAAAATTATTGAAACTACATTCAGAAGGCATTTGAATCGTTAGAAGTGGCTTCTGTTTTCAAGGTATGCAAATATGGGTATTTTAAGATGATGCATATTGTTTTCTTTTAGAATAGTTATTTTTTTACTAAATTTTAAAATGTCTCATTTACCTTTATGGTACAGAGAGATGAAACATCTGTGAAAACATCTTTTTAAAAAACAGTGTCTAGGTAGCATACTTCCACAGCCACTTGTTATCACGAACAGTCAGCAAATTTAGAACTCTAATCTTTTTATAAAAGAGAGATGCTTAGCTAATCTTTAAATTGGGCAACCTCTAAATACTTTGCCTATGACTCTTCCCTCAGAATACTTTATATGATGTATTATTGTCTAACAGGTAGCTACAGTGAAGATGCTAGTGTCATTCTGTATGTTAAGGATAAATATGTATCATGTTATACTTAAAATACATAGTGTATTGAGATAAAGATGAACTAAAAATAGAACTTGTAATAAGATGTTCTTATACCCCAGTGAATCATCATTCATACATCCTGGGGTATTACCACCTCCATTTTGGAAACCACTATGTAATCTTATTACTCTTGGTAATGAGCCTTTTGTATTAAGTTCCATTTCATAGTGTATGATATTTTTATATGAAGCCATCTTAAAGCACTTGTGACAAGGCATTCTGATTCTCTTGCTATCTGGAAAGTAATGTTTGTGGAAGAAAAGCAGGTAAATTTCAGCAAAGTGAAGTCATTTCACATTATAACAAAAAGTGATAACATTTTGTACTCCATAAATATATGCAACTATAATTTGTCAACATATACAGTATTGTTGTTATTGTTATCATTATTAATTTCATTTTTATTTTTTTTGAGTTTGAGTCTCACTCTGTCGCCCAGACTGGAGTGCAGTGGCCGCTCCCAGCCACCGCTGCTTCGACCTGCTGGCTCCGGCGATCCTTCCACCTCACCCTTCCGAGTAGCCGGAACTACAGGCGCGCGCTACCACGCCGGCTGATTTTTTGAGTTATTGTAGAGATGAGGTCTTGCTGCCCAGGCGGGTCTCGAACCCGCGGGCTCACGCAATCCACTCACCTCAGCCTCCCAAAGGTGCGGGATTACAGGCTGAGCCACCGAGCCGGTTTATATTATTATTATTATTATTATTTTTTTTTTTTGAGTTGGAGTCTCACTCTGTCGTCCAGACTGGAGTGCAGTGGCCGCTCCCGGCCACCGCAGCCTCGACCTGCTGGGCTCCGGCGATCCTTCCACCTCAGCCTTCAGAGTAGCTGGAATTACAGGCGTGCGCTACCACACCGGCTAATTTTTTTATTTTATTGTAGAGATGAGGTCTCGCCTGCCCAGGTGGGTCTCGAACCCGCGGGCTCAGGCAATCCATTCACCTCAGCCTCCCAAAGGCGTGGAATTACAGGCTGAGCCACCAAGCCCATCTTATTATTATTATTATTATTATTATTATTATTATTATTATTATTATTTTGAGACAAAGTCTCACTCTGTCATCCACGCTAGAGTGCAGTGGTGCCATCATGGCTAACTGTAACCTCAAACTCCTGGCTCAAACACTCCTCCTGCCTCAGCCTTCCAAGTTAACTGGAACTACAGAGGTGTGCCATTACACCTGACTAATTTATAAACCTTTTTGTAGAGATGGAGTCTTGCTATATTGCCCAGGCTGGTCTCGAACTCCTGGCCTCAAACCATCCTTCTGCCTCAAGCTCCCAGACCGCTGGGATTGCAGGTGTGGGCCACCCTACCTAGCCTTAACTTTTTTTAGATTTCAGCAAATCAAGACTTTCATAAAATTTATTCTTCACCACAGTTGAAATAGGCTTATTTCAGAAGCTTAAATTTGGATTTTTGCATTTTGCTTTTAGGAATTATTCAAGATGAATTTAAAAGTACCCTTAAAAAATTTAACATTTAGTAATTGAGTAGTGTTTAATAGACTTGTAATTCTTCCATGTCCTTAGCATTTTTTTCTTTAACACCCCTAGCAAGATAGAAAACATCTTCCATGACTCCATCCTTCACCTTCTGTCTCTCTCTGCTTCTCCTCTTCATCCCAGGAGTAACTGCAGTCCCATTTGCTTTACTACAGATAAAATTTTGCCTGTTCTGTAACTTCGTATTAATTTAATCATACCTATGTGTGCTTTTATCTCCAGCTTCTTGCACCCAGCATGACGTTTTGAGATTCATCCATACTGTTGCATGTATAAGTAGTTCCTTTTTATTGCTGAGTAATATTCATTTGTATGAATATGTGAATATACTATAGATTGTTTATCCGTTTTCTTGTTGATGAGCAATAGGGGTGCTTCGCCAGTTGTGTTGAAGAATAATGTATACTCTCAGAAAATTGTACATATCAGTGTACATATTTTCAACTCCTGTAAAAATCAGTACACAGGTGAAAAAAATGGAAAATTACCAGCATGCCAGAAGCTGGCTTCCCTATACCCCAGCACTCTCTAGGAATGTCACTACCTTGACTTCTAACTTGAATTCTGCTATAAAGTTTTTTGACTTGCTAGTTTCTTTAACAATTTTTTACCATTTTATTGAGGAATAATTTTAATATAAACTGTACGTGTTAAAGTATACAATTTGATACATTTTCTTGTGCCCATGAAACTATCACTATAATCAAGATAGTGAGTATTCCCATCATTTCCCAGAGTTTCCTCATACCCTTTTGCACTTTGTCCCCCTCTCCACCTTGACAACCTGTCACTGCAGTTAAGTTTGCATTTTATGGAATTTTATGTAAACGGAATCATCCACTATCCCTCTCCTACCCTTTGTCTGGCTTGTTTTCATGCAGAATAATGATCTTGGGGTTCTTCATCTTGTTGCCTAGAGTAGTTCCTTTTTACTGCTGAGTGGTATTCCATTATGTATATATACCACATTTTGTTATTCTGCTCACCCTTGATAGACGTTTGGGTTATTTCTATTTTGGACTGTTACAAATGAGAAGCTTCTATGACATATACAGACATGTTTTTATTTCTGTTGGATAAATTCCTGTGAGGACATGCTGGGTTATAAGGTAGGTGTATTTTTAACCTTTTAAAAAATGGGCAGATTTTTCCAAAGTTGTGATATTTTATATATCCAACAACATTATATGACTCTTAATTGCTCTTTAGATCCTAACACTTGGTATTGTCAATCTCACCACTGTAATGGGTATGTAGTGGTGTCATTGTAGTTTTAATTGGCCTTTCCCTGATTACTAATCATGTTGGGTGACTTTTCATGTTCTTAATGGCCATTTGGGAAGTGACTACAAACCTTTCACCCATTTTAAAAACTGGATTGTATATCTTTTCTTAAAATTTAGTTGAAGCAGTTCTCTTTTTTTTTGAGTTGGAGTCTCACTCCATCGCCCAGGCTCACGGCCACCCCAGCATCGACCTGCTGGGTTCTGGCAATCCTTCCACCTCAGCCTTCCAAGTAGGCTGCAGACACCGCTATCACACCCAACTAATTTTTTGTTTATTGTAGAGACGAGGTCTCACCATGTTGCCTGGACTGGTCTTGAACCTGCGGGCTCAGGCAATCCACTCACCTCAGCCTCCCAAAGTGCTGGGATTACGGGCTGAGCCATCAAGCCCAGCCTGAAGCAGTTCTTTATATATTCTGGATACAAGTTCTTTTTCAGATATGTTTGTGAACATTTTCTCTAAGTCTGTAGCTTGCTTATTTTTTTGTTATGTTTCAAAGAACAGACTTTTTTTTGTTTTTTTGAGTTGGAGTCTCACTCTGTCACCCAGACTGGAGTGCAGTGGCCACTCCAACCTGCTGGGCTCCAGCGATCCTTCCGCCTCAGACTTCCAAGTAGCTGGAACTACAGGCGCGCACTACCACGCCCAGCTAATTTTTGATTTATTGTAGAGATGAGGTCTCGCCAAGTTGCCCAGGCGGGTCTCGAACCCGCGGGCTTAGGCAATCCACTCACCTCGGCCTCCCCAAACGAGGAATTACAGGCTGAGCCACCAAGCCCGGCCAGAAATTTTTATATTAGATTTCATCATAATTATCCATTTTTCCTTTTACGCTCAGTGTTTTCTGTGTCCTAATAAATTTTTGCCTACACCAAAGTTGAAAAACATGTATTTTTTCCTAGGAGCTTATAATTTTAGCTTTTACATTTCAATCTGTGACCCGTTTTGAATTAATTTTTGCTTATGGTGTGATGGAAAGGTTATAACTCCCTTTATATCTAGTTCCCTCCCTTATATCTAGTTTTTCCAGCATCATTTGTTAAAAAACAAAGACAAAAAACACTTGTTGTCTACTTCAGTTTTGACATCCTTGTTGTGAAAATCATTTGTATAAGTATGGATCTATTCCTGGACTCTTCATTCTGTTATATTGATGTAATTGTCTATCCTTTTGCCAGTACTATTGTCTTGGTTACTTATCCATATAGTGAGTCTTGAAGTCAGGTAAAATAAGTTCCCTGGTGTTTTCAAGATTGTATTGGCTATTCTAGATCATTTGCTTTTCCACATAAATTTTATTTTGTTTTAAATTTTTATTTTTTGTAGATGCAGGGTCTCACTATGTTGCCCAGGCTAACCTTGGAACTCCTGGGCTCAAGCAGTTCTCCTGCCTTGGCCTCCCAAAGTGCTGGGATTATAGGTGTGAGCCACCATGCCTTGCCACCATATAAATTTTAGAATAAGCTTATCGGTTTCTATAAAAAATGAGGGCTGAGATATTGATTATAATTACATTGACTACCTAGTTCAATCTGGAGATAGTGACTTTAATATTGCATCTTCTAATCCATTAAGATAGTATATCTGTCCACTTACTTAGGTTTTTAATTTTTCTCATCAGTTTTTATATGTTTCAGTTGTGTTAGAATATGTTATATAAATACTGCATGGGGTTCTATTTCTATCGTGG
>JAPVLO010003620.1:0-20735 GCA_027257055.1 Cephalopachus bancanus | reverse complement strand
TGGAAGGCTGAGGCGGAAGGATCGCCAGAACCCAGCAGGTCGAGGCTGCGGTGGCCGGGAGCGGCCACTGCACTCCAGTCTGGGCGACAGAGTGAGACTCCAACTCAAAAAAAAAAAAAAAAAATTATGCGTCAAAATCATTGGCTGACTACGTGAAGCATAGCAGGCTAAATAAACATCAATAGAGAAATAATGAGGAAAATCTCAACTGAAACTCTTGGCATGAGAAAGGCGTGTGCAAAAATGGTCCTGAAGGAGCTCTTGCATCATGACAATGTACCAGCTCACACAGCACTACCTGTGAGGGCGTTTTTAGTCACTAAACGAATAACTGTATTGGAACAACCTCCCTACTCACCTGATCTGGCCCCCAAGGACTTTTTCTTTACCTTAAGATAAAGAAAATATTGAAAGGAAGACATTTAGGACACCAGAGTAATATGATGATAGCTCTGATGGCCATTCCAGAAAAAGAGTTCCAAAATTGCTTTGACCGGTTGACTAGTCACTGGTGTTGTGCATAGTTTTCCAAGGGGAGTACTTTGAAGGCAACCATAGTGATATTCAGCAATGAGGTATGTAGCACTTTTTTCTAGGATGAGTTCATGAACTTAATTGTCAGACCTCATATGTCTGTTTCTAATAATTTTTTCTCCTGGTTACAGAGATAATACCTTCTTCATTCATTCTAAGTCTAATAATTTTTAATCTGTTTTGAGTATTATAAGTTTAGGTTGTAGAGTGCTGAATTTTGAAGTATATCTTCAAGGAGTGTTGTACATTTCCTGGCAGCTAGTTATATAACTTGTGATTTGGCTGTTTTGAAGCTCTTTTAAGCTTTTGTACAGAAGATCTACATTTACCATTTATTTAGAGCTAAATTAGCCCATTTCTAAAGTGTGACCCTTCTGGAGTTTCTAGTGAATGCCTCATTTACTCAATGAGGTATTCCCACTCTGGTTGGTGGGGTTGTGCATGATTTCTAGGTCTTTATTAACTGCTCTTTGCAGGTTCTGGTAGTTGTTCTTTCCTTGAAAATTATTATTTCCTATCTCATGAAATTTAACCATACATATGAGCAGATTGGTACTCAGCCAAAGATTCAAGCAAATTTCTACGCAAAATATATGAAACTCTTTCTTTGACTAGCTCCCTCCGTTTCTCAAACTCTGCCCTACACATTTTAGCCCCTAGTCTTTTCAGTCTATGGCTCTTCAATTTAGTGAGATTTCCAGGTTCTATTTTAGCTCCACTTTGCTGAGTTGCAGTGTTACTTGCCTCTAGGCAGAAAGCATAAAAGATTGTAAGGCTTACCTTTTTTCTTATCCTCTCTCCAGGATGACAATCTAGTATCTCTTAATGTCCAAGTTATGAAAATAGCTGTTTCTTGTATTGTGTATACTTTAAAAATTGTTCAAATAGGAGTAAAAATCTAAACTGAATTATTCTTTTTTTTTTTTTGAGTTGGAGTCTCACTCTGTCGCTCAGACTGGAGTGCAGTGGCTGCTCCCAGCCACCGCAGCCTCGACCTGCTGGGCTCCGGTGATCCTTCCACCTCAGCCTTCTGAGTTGCTGGAACTACAGGTGTGCGCTACCACACCCAGCTAATTTTTTTGATTTATTGTAGAGATGAAGTCTCGCCAAGTTGCCCAGGTGAATCTCGAACCCGCAGGCTCAGGCAATCCACTCATCTCAGCTTCCCAAAGCGCAGGATTACAGACTGAGCTACTGATCCCGGCTTAAACTGTATTATTCTTTCAAAGCCAAGTGGAAGTCCCTAATTTCTTTTAGTGGAAAATGCTTCTAGAAGCCATGAGCTGAGGGTTAGGTGTGCTTTTGCTATCAGAGTGCCACTGCTCTATTGTCAGTGAATAGAGCTCAGGCTTTCTCAGTGGATAGAACTAGAGAATCTATCTAACATCCATCTATCTATCTACCTACCTATCTATTATCTATCTATCTATCTATCTTCTATCTATCCATCTGGTCATCCATCTATATGTCCTTCCATATCCTTTCATTTTTAGTCCAACATTGTATCATTCATTCTACCCTTTTCTCCTTTTTTATAATTCTCTTCTTGGATAGTGAGAAAACTGAATTCACTTACTTATAATATATTCACTTTTTGCTAAATCCTAGGATGCACACAAAGCAGTTTTAAAATTATTAACCTTTACTTTTGCAAAAAGAAACCCACTAACTGGAGTTTTATACGTGTATATATATAAAATATGCGTGTGTGTGTGTGTGTGTGTGTGTGTTATACATATATATTTTTAAAGTTCTTTTTGTCTTTAACTTGTAGACATATAGTTCAAATAATATGTTCAAAACTTAGTTGAATCAATAAGCATTCCTGATCCCAAACCAGGAGAAGTGAGGACCAATAGGAGGCCCAAATTTCACCTGTATGATGACAACATATGTACCTAATCCAGAATAGTGCCCCACATCTTTAAAATATAAAAAAGGGCCAGGCATGATGGCTCAAGCCTGTAATCCCAGCACTTTAGGAGGCCAAGGTGAGAGGATTGCCTGAGCACGGGAATTTGAAACAGCCTGGGCAACTTGGTGAGACCTTGTCTGTACAATATATCAAAAAACTAGCCAGGCATTGCAGCATGCACCTGTAGTTTTGGCTACTTGGAAGGCTGAAGTGGAAGGATCACCTGAGCCCAGCAGGTTGACACTGGGGTGGCCATGAGTGAGCCACTGCCCTCCAACCTGGACTACAGAGTGAGACTCTGACTCAAAAAATAAATAAATAAACAAATAAATAAATAAAAGAAAATATTAAAAAATGAATTAAAGCAGTGGAGTTATACTTCCCCTAACTTCAGAGCACTTATGCTATCTATTTAAAATACAGTTTGGTTCATTCTCCTTCCAATCATCGTTGGTTTTATTTATCTATTTATTTTGACTGTGTAAAAAAAATTAGCATAATCCCAAAATGCACAAAAAAGAGGTAACACCTTCTTCTGTTCCCCTGAATCATAGGGTAGTTCTATTTTCAACTTTTTGAGGATCATCTGTACTATTTTCCGTAAGACTGTACTAATTTATATCTCCATCAACAGCAATAAGGTTTGCTTTTCTCCTCCTGCTCACTAACATTTGTAACCTTTTGTCTTTTTACAATGGCCATTCTCACTAGGGTGAGATGATAGCCCATAGTGGTTTTGATTGATATTTCTGATAATTAGTAATTTTGAGCATATTTTCATATACCTGTTGGACATTTGTATCTTTTTTTAAGAAATGCCTATTCAGATCTTCTGCTCATTTTTAAATTGGGTTATTTGATTTTTTTGTTGTTGAGTTCCTTATGTATTTTGGTTATTAACCACTTGTCAGATGTCTACTTTATGAATATTTTCTTTATTCTGCAAGTGGTCTGTTCACTCTGTTGATTGTTCCCTATGCTGTGCAGAAGCTTATTAAGAAGTCTGATGCAAACCATTTGTCTATTTTTGTTCTTGCTGCCTGTGCTTTTTTTTTTTTTTTTTTTTAGTTGGAGTCTCACTCTGTCGCCCAGAATGGGGTGCAGTGGCCCTCCCAGCCACCGAAACCCTTTGACCTGCTGGGCTAAACGATCCTTCCGCCTCAGCCTTCCAAGTAGCTGGAATTACAGGCGCGCGCTACCACGCCTGATTAATTTTTTGATTTATTGTAGAGATGAGGTCTCACCAAGTTGCCCAGGCGGGTCTCGAACCCGCGGGCTCAGGCAATCCACTCACCTCAGCCCCCCAAAGGCACGGGATTACAGGCTGAGCCACTGAGCCCGGCTTTGCCTGTGCTTTTAAGGTCTTATCTAAAAATTCCTTGCACAGGCCAATGCCATGAAGAATTTCTCCTTTGAGTTCTTTAAGTAATTTCATAATTTCAGATCTTACATTTAAGACTTTAATTCATTTTTAATTTTGTAATATGTTGGGTGATAGAGGTTTCATTGCTTTTTTTTTACAGTGGATATCTAGTTTTTTTCAACCCCATAATTGAAAAGACTGTCCTTTCTCCAATGTGTTATTAGCATCATTGTGAAAAATCAGTTGGTCGTAAATCAGTGGATTTTTTTTGGGGTTCTCTATTCTGGTCCAGTGGTCTATATGTGTCTGTATGTCAGTATCATAATATTGTGACTAGTAATGTGGCAGAGAGGGGCTGATAACAGTTAAAAGTTTTCCCTTTTAAAAATCAACCTGCAAGCTCCAGACTTGCTAGACAATGGAATATGAAAAAAATCAAATAGCCATAGGTTGTTTTCCTGAAAATGCAAGATAGTAATCCATTTACAACTTTACCCCCACATCCTCTCTTTGTGAAGTTACTGGTTTACAAGCCCTGCTTATCATGTGTACCCTGAAGACAATTTGTTCTTTGGAAATCTGGTTTTGCTAAATACAACCTTGCAAATTCCAAAGAAAAATGTATAATCACACAACCTCCCCCCCTCCCTTACCTAAACTAAGTTATAAAATCCCTCTCCTCTTTGAGTTGCTCAGCCTTGGAGCATTTGCCCGCTGAGTCGCACCAGTGCTAATAAACCACTATTTCCTAAGATAACCTTGGTGTCACAGCCTCTCTGTTTTCCTGCAACATTTCTTCCTAAAATAGTCTCGGTGTCAGAGCTCTCTGTCTTCCCACTACATATCTGGTGCATTGGCTGGGAAATGGAGAGTTTGGAGAGGTGTGTTCCACCTCCTTTGTCATCAGTGTACGACCTCTGGGCAATGGGAGAGGCAATCTCCCCTGGCGCACAACAGACCTTTTGATCCTAGGAGGGAGTTACCTCCCAGAGCACTGAGGCTTGGACCACGAAAGCACAACAGGGACCCAAGAGGTGAGGAAGGCATGAGGACAACCCCCCAATGGAAAGGACAGGACAACCACCCGACAGAAAGGGTAGGAAAAAGGGGCCCTTTGCATAGAACTGCCAATGGATGGCAGAAGGGGAGCTTGCTCACCTCCCGGAGTCCGCTAGTAATCTCCAGCCCAAAAGGAAAGGACTGAAAGGCAGTGGAAAGCAACACTTGTCTGAAGATGAACCCGTTGACTCCTAGGATTAGGGTGGAGGGTTGGAGAACGTTTGTGTGATTGCATGTAAATAAGATGAACAGTGGAAGGGTTCCGCATGGGGTTTGGGTCTGAGTTGGGGGTTTGTACCAACCTGCCAATTGCTAAGAGGGGTCTGAAATATCTCCATGAGGAGTACGGCTAAAGGATGAAACAGATGTTTCCCTACCCCTCGCTCCCTTATTTGTGTGCATCTGTCATCTTTGAATTTGCAAAAAAAAAAAAAAAAAAAAAGCTGGTTGGGTTATTATGCTTTGTTTAATGGGGCATGTCACTTTTTTAAAAAACTTGATTAGTGCATGTTTTTTTATGTCATCTTATGTTTTCCTGAGTGTTGCTGTCTCCCTTTATTTATGTAGTGTTTCCCCAACCCCGTGAACACTGTCAAAATTCCTGTCTTTTGTTGTCAAGGATGTGCGAAAGTTGCCTGCTGTGTATGTGAAATGCTACCAGTTATCTTAAATTTCTTTCCCAGGACCACATCCTCCCCCTTCCTTAGCCTGCACTCTCCTTCATGAATTCTGAAGGAGGTCATTCTAATCCACCTGTAAAGAAACATAGAAATCTCTCTTATATGCCACTTAGCCTTTTGTTAACTCAGTGCAAGTTGATGCTAACCTTGGCAGAAATAATTTTGTAATCTTTCTCTGGCAACTAAGGGACTGAATAGACTGTTCTTGTTTTCAAGTGCTAAAAGCCAGGTTAGTTAGTTAGAAACAGTAAGTCTGTTTCTATAGGTTTAGCCTTACCTAAGAGTGTAATCAGCTGCTATTCCCTGTAAAACTGTTGAGAAATCTCTTAGAGGTGTGTAATGTATGCTAAGTCCCTACTTTAAAATGTAGTGCAAGATAACACTACTGCTTGCTTTTTGTTGGCTATGCCTGACTAGCACACCTCTTATAAGACTGGTAAAGCTTTAAATGCTGAATACTTTGCAGGACATAGTAAGGTATGAAAACTGGCCATTCCCATCTAATTAAGTCACCTTGCTAAGCTTGGTATTTCTCCTGGGGGGCTGGTAAAATACGAGGCACACTCTATAGCACATAGAGTGAAGCTTGATCACTTTACCTAATTGTCCACGCTTCACAACTAAGACATAATTTAGTAATATATAAAAAGTTTGTAACAAATTTGCCTATTTATAATTAAAAAATACAAAAAAACAGATCATTTCACATCTACGTGGTCTGTTCACTCAAAAAGGGGTTTTGTACCACGCCATTTTGTAGGCATCATTGGAAAGTCCTGGAGCAGAAAAAAAGCTTCAGGGGGGCTGGGGACTCTTAGCTTGGAAGAAGCCATTAGGGTCTCAGGGATACCTGGCATTGCTGTTTATGGCTTTATTTAGCTATTTATTTGTTTTAGAATTTTCCTTTGAGGAATAAACTGCAAGTGTTCAAAAACAAATTCTGGGTTTTTTAAGAAACATGAACAAGAAAATGTGCAATAATCTGTACCCTCAGACACCCCATTGGGATAGATTTTAAATAATTAAAAAAAATTAAAATTACATGGTTTAAAATTTTTTTTAAAAAAATTTGTGCATTATTAAAAACGAATTTGAACTCACTACAAATTAACAAATAATGAAGTTTAAAAAAAAATGAGAGTTTGCCTTAATACCATCTAGCAATTAAATTCACTTTGTAGACATGAAGGAAAATGGTCAAAAGTTCCGTATGTAGAGGGATTTAAAAAAAAATTTTTTTCACTACTTTGCGAACAAAATTATATCCTATGGGATATTTAATACCCAACGCCAGAGGCTTAACTCAAGACTATGAATACCAAACTCCCAATTACAGAAAGCTTCTGAAGTTCTTAGAAACTGAGACATTAAGAGGAAAAAAAAAAAAGAGGAGGACTCCAAGATGAGAAACAACAAGACAAAAAGTGGACAAACCTATTGGCAGTTGCCACTAAAGGCAAAGCTCCAGCCACCCCAAAAAAGACCTGGTATAAAAATAGAAAATCCTAAGGGGGATGGTATTAGTTGCTATGAAAGTGGTCAATCTGGGCACTTGAAGCCCGACTGTTCTTGATGACCTAAGCCCCAGGGCCCTTTTCCAACATGTGGACTTAAAAGGGTACTGAAAGAACCAGTGTGGCCTCTCCCAAAGTGGGGGGGAACACCTAGTGATGGTAACCATTGACTGAAAGGGCCCTGGGGGCCATGGCCCCGCCCCAGTGCTCTGTTTGCCATCACCCCAGAGAATCCTTGGGTCTGTATGAATGTGGCTGGGGTCCAAATTAATTTCTTGATTAATACTGAGGCTAAGTTTTTAGCCTTTGTGCTCATACTGAACCTCTTTCTCCTGACACCTGCTCTCTAGTGGGAAACATTTAACTGTTCCAGAAGTTAAATGTTTCACCTAACCTCTAATAAAAAGTTACTAAACGGTTAATTCAAATTATGACTGTAAAAGGTTTTTTATAAAAGGGTAAAAAGAAGAAAAACAAAAATCAAAGGAAAGATATAAAAAAAATTTTTAATGTACAAGTGTGGTTTTTGGGCAGAAAAAAAAAGGGAAAATACGAGAAAAAATTTATCCAAGAAAAGATCTTGTATGGTAAATTTCTGTCCTATAATAAAGTAAATCGTTATCTGAAAGTAAAAAAAAAAATATAGAATAAAAATAGAAGGTTCAAAACTGTCAAAAAATGGTATAAGCATGCCAAAATGGTATATGGAAAGTTTATGAAAAAAAAGAAATTCTGTAAACAATCTAGACATAATAAAGTCTTTTCTGGATGCAAGTCTCCAACATTTTTGGATTTCTTTTCAAGTTTTATATAAAATTTACTTGAGTGCCTGGTTCAAATTACAGTCTTGTTTTAGACAAGATTGTTTTGTCTGTCATTCTGCCACTATAGTACAGAAATACATTAAAAACTCCAAAAGCTGGTCCTTGTAATAAAGCCACAGAAATTAAAGTTTAACATTTAAGTTTGCTAATAACTACAGGCCTTGTGGATTTTATACAAAAAGGGGATCAGCCACCACCTAAAATTGTCAAAATGTATGCCTGGGTTCACTTAATTGTTCTACTTCTTGAAAGAGGGGGTTTTCCCCCATTTATTCCTTTTATTAAGCCAGGATCCAGCAATTTCATGCCCACATAAGGTCATGCAAGGATTCCAGTCAGTGCCTGCAAACAATGTTACTGCAGGACTACACTCACTGTTAGCTCTAAAGAAGCTACAGAAAATGGACCTTTACCCCCCAGCACCCCATATGATTATGGGATCAAAAAATCTCTAATGAATAAATAATTGAGGCAGCGTAGCTAGCATAGGCTAGACACAGATAAATTTCCCATAGGTAGGCTTTAAAAGGCGTTCAAACATTTTAAAAATTACATTACTGCAGGTCAAGTGGCAGCCTACCCCACCTCTTGGCAAATTCAAAGAAAACTCCATCAGATGTAGGACTAGGACAGTATAGTCTTTCAAATTTTTGGTTTAGCATAATAATCACTAGGAATCCTTTGGAGACACAAGAAAACTGAACATAGGATTTGGTATTGCATTGATCAGGAAAACCAAGTCAGTCCCTGAAATGGGATTTATTAAAACTTTAAAATAGCCGGACTTGGTGGCTCAGCCTTAATCCCGCACTTTGGGAGGCTGAGGTGAGTGGATTGCCTGAGCTCACGGGTTCGAGACCTGCCTGGCCAAATTGGGAGACCTCATCTCTACAATAAATCAAAAAATCAGCTGGGCATGGTAGCTCGTGCCTGTAATTCCCGGCTACTCGGAAGGATCACCGGAGCCCAACAGGTCGAGGTTGCAGTGGCCGGGCCTGCACTCCAGTCTGGGTGACAGAGTGAGACTCCAACTCAAACAAAACAAAACAAAACAAAACACAAACTTTAAAATTATTCATGGTAAGCCTTTTTCCTACACCTCTGAAGGAAATGCGATCACAAACACAGGTGCTCATAGGTAATATGTTGTCCATTTGGGACAAATTTTTTTTTGTTTTTGTTTTTTGTTTTTTTTGAGTTGGAGTCTCACTCTGTTGCCCAGACTGGAGTGCAGTGGCCGCTTCCTGCCACCGCAGCCTCGACCTGCTGGGCTCCGGCGATCCTTCCACCTCAGCCTTCCAAGTAGCCGGAATTACAGGCGTGCGCTACCACGCCTGGCTGATTTTTTTATTTATTGTAGAGATGAGTCTCGCTGCCCAGGCGGGTCTCGAACCCGCGGGCTCAGGCAATCCACTCACCTCAGCCTCCCAAAGGCGCAGGATTACAGGCTGAGCCACCGAGCCCGGCTTGGGACAAATTTTAATCACAGTTCATAAGCTTGCTTCCCTTAGGAAATTCCTGGACCATGGAGAACCCAGCCCTGACTGGTCTCATCCCTTCAGGGAACTAACTGGAAGCATTTAAATCTGTACATTCAAAAGTTCAAAATGAAAAGTCAACAGCTAATAATAATATCTTAACAAGAATTAGTTTGCAGCAATGGCCCATTAAGAAAACAAGCAGTGTGTTCAATACCAGTCCCAACTACCCAGTGTCAAATCTGGAAGTTCTGGGGGGCTGCGAGGTTCTATGGAATTTTTTTTTTTTTTTATAATCAGTATTTTTTATTATCGTTTTGTAGGGTACAGTTAAGGGTTAGGTGTACAATTACGTTTCATTCAGGCACCCTATTGATAAGAGGTGTTTTCCCAGTCCCAGATAGATATTAGTACTGTTAATCCCATCCCCCCCCATAATTTCCAGTACCATCAGTCATTTTCTTATAGTATTACATTGGATGTTCAAGGTCCATTATATGAGTGAAAACATGTGATATTCTGATCTTTGTTTCTGTGAGAGGTCATCAGTATTATAGACTCTAGTTCCATCCAGGTAGCTGCGAAATCCATGATTTTGTTCTTTTTCATGGCTGCGTAGTATTCCATCGTGTATATGTACCACATATTTTTAATCCAGTCCTCTTTTGATGGGCAGCATGGTTGTTTCCAGGTTCTTGCTATTGTGAATAACGCTGCGATAAACCATAAGAACATTAGAAAAGGAAGGAAATACTCTCATGGAAATCGGAACGGGCATCCAATTCCTGTACAAAACCTGAAACCCACAGGACTTAAGAGAGAAGATAGACAAATGGGACCTTATTAAACTGACAAGCTTCTGCAAAGCCAAAGAAACCATCAAGAGAGTAGGGAGACAGCCTACAGACTGGGAAAAAGTATTTGCAAACTCTAGGTCTGACAAAGGCTTAACATCCCGGATCTACAAGGAACTGAAACGTACTGAAAAGAAGAAAACAAGCAACCCCATTATAAATGGGCAAAAGATATGAACAGACACTTCACAAAAGAAGACATTCGAGCAGCCAACAAACACATGAAGAAATGCTCAACCTCACTAATCATCAGGGAGATGCAAATCAAAAACCCCACTGAGATATCACCTAACTCCAGTCAGAATGGCAATTATCAACAACTCAAAAAATAACAGCTGCTGGAGAGGCTGTGGTGAAAAGGGAACACTTCTACACTGTTGGTGGGAGTGTAAGCTAGTGCAACCTCTGTGGAAAGCAGTGTGGCGATTCCTGAAAGCTCTAAATATTGACCTTCCTTATGACTCTGCAATCCCCCTACTGGGAATATACCCTGAAGAACACAAATCACTCTATAAAAAAGATACCTGTACACGTATGTTTATCGCAGCGTTATTCTATAAGGCTACAATCATCAAAACAGCTTGGTATTGGTACAAGAACAGGCATATAGATCAATGGAACAGAATTGAGATTCCCAGAAGCAAAACCTCAATTCCTCAACCAACTCATCTTCGACAAAGCCCCCACCACCTACCAATGGGGTGAGGAGAACCTATTCAGTAAATGGTGCTGGGAAAACTGGTTGACCACATGTAGAAGATTGAAACAGGACCCCTATCTATCCCCATGCACAAAGGTTAACTCCAAATGGATCAGAGACCTATGGAATTTTAATACCTAACTTCTCCATCATGGCAAAACCCCTCTATGAAGTCACAAAGGGGGATGAACAGAAGCCTCTACTATGAAAAAAAAAGTTCAACAACAGGTTAAAAAAAAAACTCATTTAGACTGGGTCCAGCTTCTGCTAGTAGTCCTTCTAAGGGTCAGGTCTAGCCCACCAAACAAACGGGTTTCTCGCCTTTTGAAATTCTTTATGGGCAGCCACCCGCTCTTGTTAAGGGCATACAGGGAGACTTAAAGGAGTTAGGAAATCTTACTCTAAAACAACAAATGCAAGCCTTAGTTTCAGCCCTAAATGTCATCCATTGTCAAGTCAGAGAACAGTTACCAATTAGTTTAACTACCAAAGCCCATTCTTTTAAGCCAGGTAATATGGTATGGGTAAAAGAATGGAATATACAGTTTCTAAAGCCCCTCTGGAGGGGCCCATTTACTGTCCTTTTGTTTACCCCAACTGTAGTCAAAGTAGCCAGAAATAGTTCCCTGTATCCATTAAGCCTGCGTCCCAAGAGTGGGAGTGGACCTCAGATTCCTCCACTCCCCTTAGGCTGACCCTCTGGAAAGTCACCAAGGCTGATGGAAAACCTGAAATGGATTCCTCAAGCCTTGTTCCAGCCACTCTGGGCTGGCTAGTCTATACATGCCTGAAGCCTGAGGATACATCGGCTTTGCTTCAGCCACACACCAGAGGCTGGCTGATCTACATGACAGAAGCTTAAGATTCAGCAGACCTTACTGATAAACCATTGTTTCGCTTGTCAGTCTTTGTATTTGCCAAACTGTTTGTCGTTTTAATTGCTATAGGACTGACTTCATTTGCTACAGAATTAACAGAGTCAACCTCATTGAACATGTTAGAATAGGGTCTCACTAGCACTTCTGTTCTTATGATAGAAAGTTTTCTTGTGCTTTTATGTACTTCTATCTAATTCGGGTGTCTACTGCTTCCCCCACACACTCAGCATGTAAATGTATAGAAACTATCTGGCCAGACATAAAAGTTTTCCATCGTTATGCATCCCAGCCAGAAATTTGTTATACTGACAAACATAACTGTACCCATAATGGCCAGTTATACTTTACTGAATTATCAAAACAGAGCTACTAGTACACTAAAGCTGGTGTCATAGCTTGTAGCACCCTCGGAAGCACAAATTGGGTTTGTTGGAATCTTGCCCCTGTACCCAAAGCCAAGAAACTGCTTAAAGAAGTTGTACAATTTGTAACTCCTCCAGCTGCCCAACACCTAAAGTTAACCCCCTTCCCTCAATCATGGGAAGTAGGCCAAAATCTGCTTATAAATTTGACTGAAAACATAGTCCGGACACTTGGTGTCACCAATTGATGGGTATATAGAGGAGCCCTAATGACTGAAGAGTGGCCTTGGAAAGGAACTAGTCTTAATGCATACCAGTTCCTTCAATGGAACAATTCTGGAACTGTTAGAACAGATAACCTACCCCCAAAATGGATCCTCTCCTCAAAAGTAATTGGAGAAGACTGCTTAAGCAGAGCGGGTCCTGGGCCAACAAGGCCTGTTTGGTACTGGGCACCTACGTATGCAACTAAATCTTCTCAATGTACTATTGTCACCCAAACTATAAGTAACTGTACAGTACTATCCTCTGAACAAGCTAACGCATTTCAAGGTATCCCCTGAAAAGCCCCCTAAAGGGCTCTTTTGGATATGTGGAAAGATTGCATATAGGAGGGACCCAGGTTTGGAAAAATAACAAATGGCCACCTGAGAGAATTATACATACTTATGGCCCAGCCATGTGGGCACAAGATGGAAGTTGGGGATACCGCACACCTATTTATGCTAAATTGCATTATCAGGTTACAAGTTGTCTTAGAAGTTATAATAATCAAACAGCCACAGTTTTTGAGCTTGCTGCTCAATAACAAGCCCAAATGCACACAGCCATTTATCAAAACCACTTAGCTTTGGGCTACCTGCTAGCAGAAGGAGGAATATGTGGTAAATTTAATAGCTCTGATTGTTGTTTGCAAATAGATGATAATAGTAAAGCTATAACTGATATAGCCACGAATTTTAGAAAGTTTGCCCATGTCCCAGTGCAAACATGGCAAGGCATAAAAATTGGCAATAGGTTTGAAAACATGTTCTCGGGTCTGGGAGGATTTAAGTACATTATTGGATCTGCAATCCTATTGGTGGGATCCTGTCTTATCCTCCCTTGCATAGTCCCAATAATTAGGAACTCCATTTCTAAGTTTGTGGAAACAGTTGTTGAACAAAAAACTGCAGCCCACATAATGTTAATGCACCAAATGGAAGATGATGCTCTTAACCGATAAAGGGTCCAGCATCAAAGGAGGGAATGTGGCAGAGAGGGGCTGATAACAGTTAAAAGTATTCCTTTTAAAAATCAACCTGCAAGCTCCAGACTTGCTAGACAATGGGATGCGAGAAAATCAAATAGCCAAAGGTCGTTTTCCTGAAAATGCAAGATAGTAATCCATTCACAACTTTACTCCCACATCCTCTCTTTGTGAAGTTATTGGTTTACAAGCCCTGCTTATCATGTGTACCCTGAAGATAATTTGTTCTTTGGAAATCTGGTTTTGCTAAATACAACCTTGCAAATTCCAAAGAAAAATGTATAGTCACACAACCTGACCCCCTCCCTTACCTAAAGTAAGCTATAAAACCCCTCTCCTCTTTGAGTTGCTCAGCCTTGGAGTATTAGTCCACTGAGTCGTGCCAGTGCTAATAAACCACTACTTCCTGAGATAGCCTCGGTGTCAGGGCCTCTCTGTTTTCCTGCAACAGTATAGCGTTGTAATTTACTTTGAAGTCAGGTAGTGTGATGCTTCCAGCTTTGGGTTTGTTCTTGTTTTTTCCTGTCAAGATTGTTTTGGCTATTGGAGTCTATATTGTTCCACATGAATTTCAGGATATCATTAGTCTTTTGACGGGCATTGCATTGAGTCTGTAGATCACTTTGGACAGTATGAACAATTTAGCAATTTTAGTTCTTATAATTAATGAAAATGGGATATCTTTCCATTTATTTGTGTCTTCTTCAATTTCTTTAATCAATGTTTTATAGTTTCTATTGTAGTGGTCTTCCATCTCCTTGGCTAAATTTATTCCTAGGTACTTTTTTATAGCTATTGTAAATTGAATTGTTTTCTTGGTTTCTTTTTCAGGTAGCGTACTAATAGTTTATTTAAAATACTAATTTATTTTATTTTAAAGTTGTGGGGTACAAGTCAGGATTGCATACATAAGTGGTTTAGGAGATGTTTTGGGCCTCCTATTGGATCTCACTTCACCTGGATTAGGATCAGGCACCCTTATTGATTTAATGTGCCCCCCCTACCCCCAACACCGGCAGTGTCCCACTACTGCCAATCCCTTTTTTGAAGTATTATTTTAAAAATACTAACTTGTATATGTTGATTTTGTATCCCGTAACTTTACTGTTTATTAATTTTCAAAGTTTTTTTTACCAGAGCCTTTAAGGATTTCTTCATAAGGCCGGGTTTGGTGGCTCAGCCTATACTCCCAGCATTTTGGGAGGCTGAGGCGAATGGATTGCCTGAGCCCGCAGTTTGAGACCAGTCCAGGCAATTTGGCGAGACTTCGTCTCTGCAATAAATCAAAAAATTAGCTGGGTGTGGTGGCGCATGCCTACTTCCGGCTACTTTGAAGTCTGGGGCGGAAAGGATAGCTGTAGCCCAGCAGGTCGATGCTGGGGTGACTGTGAGTGTGCCACTGCACTCCAGCCTGTGTGGTGGGGTGAGACTCCAACTCAAAAAAAAATAAAATAAATAAAATACAAATTTCTACATATGAGATATGTAATCCGAAAACAGAGACAGTTCAACTTCCTCCTTTGCCTTTTATTTCTTTCTCTGGTCTAATTACTCTGGCTACAACTTCCAGTACTATGTTGAATAAGAGTAGCATCCTTGTCTTGTTCCAGATCTTAGAGGAAACATTTTCAGCGTTTCCCCATTCAGTATGATAACTGTAGGTGTATTGCACATGGCCTTTATTGTATTGAGGTACATTTTTCTATATCTAATAGTTGAGTGTTTTTATCACAAAGGAATGTTGAATTGTTATGCTCTTTCTGTATCTACCGAAATGATCATATGAGTTTTGTATTTCATTCTGTTAATGTGATTTATCATGTTTATTAATTTGCATATGTTGTACCATAATCTTTTAAATGTGCTGCTTAATTTGGTTTGCTGTATTTTGTTGAGGATTTCTGCATTCAATGTTCACTAGGGATATTGGCCTGTGGTTTTCTCTCTTTTTTGTTGTATCCTTGTCTGGTTTTGGTATCAGAGTAATCCTGGCCTCATAGAATGAGTGTAGAAGTCCCTCCTTTTCAATTGTTTTGGTTCTTTAAATGTTTGGTCGAATTTAGCAGTGAATCCATCAGGTCCTGGGCTTTGCTTTGATGGAAACTTTATATTATTTCTTCAATCTTGTCACTTGCTATTGGTCTGTTCAGGTTTTCTATTTCCTCATGGTTAAAGCTTAGTAGATTGTGTGTGTTCAGGAATTTACTTATTTCTTCTAGGTTTTCCAACTTGTTAGGAGTGTGGTTGTTCATAATACTCTCTAATGATCCCTTGTATTTGTGTAGCATTGGTTGTTATGTGTCCTTTTTCAGTTCTAATTTTATTCATTTGTATTTTTATCTTTTTCTCTAGTTAGTTTAGCTAAAGGTTGTCAAGTTTTTTAGTCTTTTTGAAAAACCAACTTTTTTTGCTTCAGTATTTTTTTTTAGTCTCTGTTTTATTTCTGCTCTGATCTTTATTATTTCTTTAGTTCTACTAATTTTGGGTTTAGTTTGTACTCATTTTTCCAGTTTCTTGAGGTATACTGTTAGAATGTAAAGAAGAAATCTCTTCTTTTTTGGTGTGTTTATTGCTTTGTACTTCTGCTAGGTCAGTGGGCCAGTGCTGCAGGTAAGATTCAAAGACTTGCACAGGAAATTAGATTGGGAAAGATGTTTAATTAGAAAATAAATTAAAGCTGGGCTCGGTGGCTCAGCCTGTAATCCCATGCTTTGGGAGGCTGAGGTGAGTGGATTGCCTGAGCCCGTGGGTTCGAGACCTGCCTGGGCAACTTGGCGAGACCTCATCTCTACAATTAAAAAAAAAAAAATTAGCCAGGTGTGGTAGCAAGTAGTTCAGCTACTTGGAAGGCTGAGGCGGAAGGATTGTCATAGCCCAGCAGGTCGAGGCTGCAGTGACTGAGAGCGGCCACTGCACTCCAGTCTGGGTGACAGTGAGACTCCAATTCAAAACAACAACAACAACAAAACCAAACAAAAAAGAAAGTAAATTAAGGGGGGTGGGGTGGATCCACTTCTCAAGGAAGAGAAGGGGGCCAGGTGTCTGAAGGAAAAGGTGAATGCTTGAGCCTGAAGGTTTTCAAAACTTCTTTTGGGGATGGGCAGGGCAGGCAAACATTCACTGGCAATGACATCATGGTGATGAACAGCAGTGGATGGGTAAGTCAGTCACATAGATGAGAAGGGAAGGTAAGAACAGGAATTGTTGCCATGGTGATGGGGTGATGGTCCGTGTCACTAAGGGCTGATCACAATAGGTTAGGTTGGTTTGGCTCTTTATGGCAGGAAGACAAATATTTTGGATAGCAGTATTTTGTTAGAACAAAGCATGCTTGGGGTGTTGTAAGGCAATTATTAGTAACTACCTCCGGGGACCTTGTTAATGATTGCAGGGTGGGTTAGAATAAGCTGCCTTTATACCCTTTCAACTTCCCTCTTAGAACTGCTTTTGCTGTAATCCATAAGATTACATGTATGATGTGTTTCCATTTTCATTTGTGTAGAGGAATTTTTAAATTTCTCTTTTGATTTCTTTGACCCATTGGTTGCGCAGGAACATGTTTAATGTATTTGTAAAATTTCCAAGGCTGAACTGTTACTGATTCCTAGTTTTATACCATTGTAGCCAGAAAAGATACTTGATATGATTTTGAGCTTCTTAAATTTGTTATGACTTTGTTTTTTAGCCTTACATATGATCTATCCTGGAGAATGTTCCACACACAAGTGAAAAGAATGTAACTGTTGGATGGAAATCCTTCATTTGTTCAAGAGTGCAGTTTAAATTCAATGTGTCTTTGTTGATTTTGTCTGAATAATCTGTTTATTGTTAAAAGAGGAGTGTTGACATCCCCTACTATTAATGTATTACAGTCTATCTATCTTTTTCAATCTGCTTATATTGCTTTTTGGTATTTATATTGTTTATAATTGTTATATCCTCTTACTGAATTAACTAACCCTTGTATCACTATATAATAACGTTCTTTGTTTCTTCTTTACTGTTTTTTACCCTAAAGTCTATTTTATCTGTTAAGTATAGCTACCTCTGCTGTCTTTTGGTTTCCATTTGCATAAAATATCTTTCTTTTAAACCCTTCATTTTCTGTCTGTGTGTGTCCTTATAGGTAAAGAGTCTTATGAAGGCAGAATATAGTGAGGTTGTGTTTTCTTATCCATTCAGTCACTCTATAACTTTAATTGGAGAATGTAATACATTTACATTCAAAGCAATTATTAATAGGTAAGGACTTACTATTGTCATTTTGTTAATTGCTTTCTAGTTGTTTTGTAGATCCTTTTCTCCTTTCTTCCTCTCTTACTGTTTTCCTTTGTGGCTCAGTGATTACCTCTAGTAGTATGTTTTGATTCCTTAGTTTTTATTTTTTGTGTACCTATTTAGTTTTTTGCTTTGTGATTACCATGTGGCTTACAGAAAACATCTTATAGTAATATAAATAAGCTATATTTTTCATGTTTATTAGTCATTTTTGATATTCTCATTTATTAAGCATCTTTTACTTTTTTTTCTTGCTTCATCTGACTTAAAAAACATAATTTAAAGTTCTTTACAGACCCACACATAAAGTCACATCAAAAGTGCAACTTTCTATATTTCATGAGTTCCTTTGTCTGTACTTTATATACATATTCTGACTTTTCTGTTGTGTTCTCCCTTTGAAAGTTAATATTGTATATATATTCCTTTATCTTCTATATTTATTAAGATGTTCTTTTTCCAGTCTGTAAGTTGCTTTTTCACTCTATTAATGGTGGTGGTCTTTTACTAAACAGCTCTTATGACTAGTAGCATAGGATAATTTATAAATCTTTACTTTTATGGTTAATGTTTTTAGCATTTATTCTAAGTTTGGAAAAACACATTCTCCTATGCTTTCCTTAAAGCTATATAATGTTCCTTGATAACTATGATGCATCTGGAGTTAAAAAATAAGCCATACTTTCGAATAGAGATATCTAATTAAATAGTCCAATTTATTGACCTAATATTCCTTCTCTCCACCCACACTGCAATGTTACCTTTGATGATAAAGGTCACTTTTGGTGTGATTTTATGTGTTGGCCTGTTTGCACCTTTCTATATTCCATGACTCCCTCTGTCTGTCCTTGTACCAGTATCAAGTTGTCTTAATGTAACTTCAAAAGTCTTGATCTCTGGTCATGTAAGTCATCTAACATTTTAGTTTTTAAAGATTGCCTTAACTACTTGTAGCCCTTTATAGTCCTTTATAAATTTTAAGTTCAGTTTGTCAATGTCCAGAGGGAGAAAATTCTTTTACAATTTCTGCCCCCCATGGTTCCAGTACTTGGAAGGCTGAGGCAGAAGGATTCTTTTACAATTTAATAGCAAATACAGGCCGGGGCTTGGTGGCTCAATCTGTAATCTCAGTGCTTTGGGAGGTTGAGGCAAGTGGATTGCCTGAGCCCGCGGGTTTGAGACTCGCCTGGGCAACTTGGGGAGACCTCATCTCTACAGTAATAAAAAATTAGCTGGGCATGGTAGCTTGTATCTGTAGTTCCAGCTACTTGGAAGGCTGAGGCAGAAGGATCACCAGAGCCCAGCAGGTCAAGACTGTAGTGACCGGGAGCGTGCCACTGCACTCCAGCCTGGGTGACGGAGTGAGACTCCAACTTAAAAAAAAGAAAAAAGCAAATACATTATATATTCAAATTGATATTTGAACATAAGACTTATTACTAAGAAAATTAAAAGCTTTAATTTTCTTAGCAATGCTTGTATGTCTGGTGTATTTTTTCAGTGTTATGTTCCTTTCACTGTTGCTGCATAGGAATAAAATGATTTTTTGTATGTTTACCTTATATCCTGCAACCTCAATAAGTTTTTTTTTTATTTGTAGTAGTTTGTAGATTCTTTGGCATTTTCTAGGCACAAAATAATATCTGTGAATAATGCTCATTTTACTTCCTAATCCTTGAAAGACGCAGAGAACAGTCAGAAGGTCGTCCCAAGATGGCGCTGCCTCCCAAAGACAACAAAGGCCCTAAGCGGCTTTACCTGCCTGCACGAAACTTAAACCTGTGCTCGAACAACCTCTCCCTATAGAAATGCTACCTCACAGTCTCCTCCAATAAGACTCAAGCCCACCCCTGCAGGGTCCATAAATCAATCTCTCTCTCTCTCTCTCTCTCTCTCTCTCTCTTTTCCTTGGTTACAGTCCCTTTGTGTAACTGCCCCTTTAATAAATCTCTTGGTTCAGACCGGGAGTGGACTCTTACTGGTGTCAAACCATCTTTCATTGGTGCCTGTGACTCGGTGGGGTATTCTCACCCTAAGGCGGGACTCCATCCCAGCGCCAGTGGGACTCACCCCTTAAGGCCTTCGCCCATTCTCCTGAACGCCAACGCTACATCCACCACCGACCTTAGGATTGGTAAGTGTCCCCACACTGAAAACCTAAAACCTTCTCGGTTTTCCCTCGGCCGCTAGAGATTTCAAGCCTTCCCTCCCTCCGGTTTTTGGTAACTTCTTGTCAAAAATCCCGGTACTGGGTTGCTCTTAACCTCCTCGATTCTCCGGAGAATCCAGGTCTACAATAATGACCTGTGATGACAGGCTTTATTGTAACCCACCCGTTCCTCAGTGGTCGCTTGTCCAGGGGACGCCCTGACCAGCCCCCACTGCTAACATGGGAAACTTGTCATCTCTTCCAGCCAACACCCCCCCATCAAGTGCCTCTTAAATAATCTCTGTAAACTCTCCCTCACTCCCGATATTAAGCCTAAGTGTTTAATCTGCTTCAGTACCCAAAATTGGCCACCTATCGCTTAGACAACCAAAATAAGTGGCCCCTATGGGTCCCTAAACCCCGACATTATTCGGGATCTCTATAACTTCTACCAGCATTCAGAAAAATGGGCAGAGATTCTCCTTCCCTCCCCATCCCATTTACGCCGCCACCTCCCTCCTCTATCTCTGACTTCAACCTAGCAGATAAACCTCCTATAGTCTGCTTTTGCTATTCCACTCTCCATCAGTTTCTCCTCCTTCTTACCCTCCACCTTTATCTGGTAAGGAGGGGCTGGCGTCTCCAGCCGGGTCACCTGACCCCAGTCTCCAGCCTTTCTCTTTTGTCTTTGGAGGAGGGGCCGGTGCCAAAGGCCACGGTGCCTGACCCCAACCTCCAGCCTTCTCACCCCCCTCCCCTCACTGCTTGATAACGCCCTGGTGGCAGCTGCAACAAGTCACCACCCCACGTGTACTTAAAAAACCCATTCAAGTTTCCACATGGCTTAATAGGACTCTTCTCAAGGGGGTGACTGGGACAAAAGGATGTTAAAGAACTT
>JAPVLO010003619.1:0-20768 GCA_027257055.1 Cephalopachus bancanus | reverse complement strand
TTGCAGTGGCCAATGCCTCTCCCACTTACTTTCATGGAGGCACAAGCTCTGTTTCCAAGAGAAAAGGGAGCAGATGCCATGTTATTGCCCTTTTCCCCCTTTCCTTTTCCAGGGTGCCCATGACCCAGGTTCTGGGCACACTGGGTTCCCTGACAGCTACTCTGCACTCCTAGCTCTGTCCTCCACCTCCCTCTCTAGACCCTCTTTCCATCACTTCTCATTTCCAAACTATGCACTGACCAAATGAACCCCTTCACTTCCCAATACATTGCATTGCTTCATCCTTTATTTCTGCTATCTTTGCCTGCAAAGTTAACTCCTACGTTTCCTTGAGGATGCAGTTCAGGTTTGACTTCCTGTGTGGCATTCTCCCTGTCTATCTCACTCTGAGTGTGGTTATAGGACTTGTCATTCTTGGAGGCTTGACTTACAAAGTATGAGAGCAAGCCAGAAGAAATAACCTTAACAACTTCAGGAACAGGTAAAGAACTAAAAAAGATACCCTCTTTGCTTCCAAAAAAGAGAGAACAAAATTCCAAATCAAAGATGAAGAATTAACAGAATGAATAGGGTTTTCTTGAACAGTTGTGAGTTTCCTGACATGAGATGCTGACTGGTCATATGCTCAGAACTTTCCAGAATAATTTCTGCTTCAGGAAGCGGTGCCCTTCTAAAATTGTCAGAGCCCTTCTAAAATTGTTTCAGGGATGCCATGGTAGTTCAAGGGGGGAAACTATCCCTGATTCCTTTTGCTTTTGTTTTTGTGGAGTTGTTTCTTTTATTTGATCAGAGATGAGTGGTGGAGTGGTGGGGGTCAGGTGGGAGTGACAATAGGGCAGAATAGCAAAGCCAAAGGTCAGACAGGTTAGTCACTTTGACATATAACGGATGTTTAGAAAATAATCACCTGACCCAGCAGGTTGGTCCTGTTTTAAGGAGTCATTCAAGTCCAATGGTGAGGTTGACATGGTCGCTAGGATGCTTTGTATTTGTCTAATTAGGCAACACTGTATTAGGGAATCCTGTGCAAAGGTACCGTGAACAGACGCTGGTTACCTCAGCACCTAGTTCATTACTGCTTTTTAACATCATCTATAGTTTCTGCTTCCCTCCAGGGTTGTGCTGTGCTGCTGTGAGACAATTTGTTATGTTTTCCCTCAAGAACTGGCTGGGTTATAGTGAAAGTAAGAGATTCATTCATTCACTCATTCATACATTCGTTCATTCATTCATTCATTCATGGCTCAGCCTGTGTTAGATCTTGATCATTCACAAACTTTGGGAGAGCCAAGATCAAGTTTTTTGGCAGGAGATTTGTTCAATCTAAGCCTAAGATGCTCAATATTAGAGAAACCATCTGGAGCCCCCTTCATGAGACAGGGAACATAGTTGGGCATCATGATGATGGCTCCTTGCCAAGTCAGTCCACTCTGGAGCACTCGCAGCATGCAGAGAAGTAGTGTGGATGCTTATTCTCAAAACAGAACATTAGCCTGCTGAACTCTGTCACAGTGGTGTCAAGAGGGCGGCAGAGAGCCCCAGTTATTGGAATCATCCCAGAAAGCCAGCCTGTTACTTATGGATGCAAGAAAGTGTTGGGTGTCAGAAGATGTGATTCTTCAAACTCTCATCTGTGTCAATAGTTATAAAAGCTACTAAGCTGGGGAATATTTTTAAATGTTCCTTTAAGAAATTTAATTTTATAACCAAATGTGACATTTACTGGGACTGGAGACAAAAAACATTATGGATAGAAACCATATCATTTATTGTGCTTCTTGCCATATATTTGCAGCATGAACTTATTTTTGGATAGAGGAGGGAAGGGAGGTATCTTCATTAGGCACCCAGAAATTGATTATCAGCAGTAGAGATCTCTGAGCAGGAAAATAAATACCATTCTAATCTTTTTTGTTGTTTTGTCTCTTCTTTATTTTTTTCTCCCTATTTGCAATTAATTTTCCATTTCAGTTTTGTGAATGCCTCTCATTAAGAACAATTAAATAAAACCTAGGGAAAAAATATATATGGGTGAATAGGAGGTAGTCCAGCTGGGAACCTTGGAGTCTGAGGAACACCATGTGAGTGAATTCTCTGAGTTTTCTGTTTGCTTTGTATATATCTTACTAGATGCTGGAGAAACTAGCAATGTAGAAATACTAATGGATGCAGATAAAAACACCCCCCAAGAAAACATGCATTCTCTAGTTAAAGGAGTAAGAAAGAGGTAGCCCAAGAAGACAGAAAACTTTTGGACATTAACCTCTCTACTCTAGCCAAACATGACAGAAAAAAAACCCCAAACAGCAACCCACTCCAAAGCAGAGGCTGAATGGGGAGTTTGAGCTTCCACTCTTGCCAGGCTGTAATGAGGCATCCAAACCTGATGCCAGGGTGGTGTCAGGGAAGACAGTGGGGATCCTGGACTTTTGTTTCTACTGAAGGATGATGAGATTCCCCCAGAGGACACAGGGGAGCCTGGTCTTCCACATAGATCTGGTAGTAATGAGGCATCCTTCCCCATTCCAACCAGAGTGGTTTAAAAACAGAACTGGAGTAGAGTCAGGACATTCATTACCAGTCAGCAGTAACAACCACTCCTGCAACGTGTTGGTAAAGACTCTGTGGAAGCAGTAATGAGGTGCCCTTTCTGTCCCAGCCAGGATGGTGCCACTGAGGACCCAGTGGGGAGCCTGAATTCTCATTCCCATCTAGAAGTAACAAGGATGCTGTCCCCACCCTAGTCTCAATGGAGGCCGATACCCTACCAGGGAGTAGTAAAGTGGTGCTCTCCTTAATGCACTAGAGTGATGTCAGAGGAGGCTTGCTATAATACAAGATTTAGCTAAGATCCAGAGTCTATCTTTTTACAACATATTTTTTATTTTAAAATTGTGAGGTACAGTTAAGGGTTAGGTGCACAAATATGCATTGTGCAGGTACTCTTGTTGATGAGGTGTGCCCCCCCCGCTGTCCCCAGACAGATATCAATTACCGTTAATCCCACATCCTTTCCCCTACCTGACCCCCATAGTCTCCTGCCACTGTTAATCCTTTTCTTATAGTATTATGACAGTTGTTCAAGGTCCATTTACGAGTGAAAATATGTGGTACTCAGATCGTTGTTTCTGAGAGAGATAACTCAGTATTATAAACTCTAACGCCATCCAGGTTGCTGTGACATTCTTGATTTTGTTGTTTTTATGACTGTGTAATATTCCATTGTGTATATGTACCACATTTAAAAAATCCAGTCCTCTTTTAATGGGCAGCACGGTTGGTTCCATGATCTTGCTATTGAAAACAATGCTGTGATAAACATACGTGTGCAGATATCTTTTTTTATACAGTGATTTAAGTTCTTCAGGGAATATTCCCAGTAGCGGGATTGCAGGTTAATATGGAAGGTCCATTTCTAGAGTTTTTAGGAATCGCCACACTGATTTCCACAGAGGTTGCACTAGTTTACACTCCCACCAAAAGTGTAGAAGTCTTCCCTATTCACCACATCCTCTCCAGTATCTGTTATTTTTTGAGTTATTGATAATGGCCATTCTGACAAGTTGGGTGGAATCTCAGTGTAGTTTTAATTTGCATTTCCTTGATGACTAGTGAGGTTGAACATTTCTTCATGTATCTGTTGGCCGCTCGTATGTCTTCTTTTGAGAAGTATCTGTTCATATCTTTTGCCCACTTTGTGATGGAGTTGTTTGTTATTTTCTTTTCAGCATGTTTGAGTTCCTTGTAGATCCTAGATGTTAGGCCTTTGTCAGACATGGAGTTGGCAAATACTTTTTTCCCAGTCTGTGGGCTGTTTCCCTGCTTTCTTCATAGTTTCTTTGGCTTTGCAGAAGCTTGTCAGTTTAACGAGGTTCCATTTGTATATCTTATATCTTATGACCCGTGCATTCAGTTTTTCCTCAGGAATTGAATGCCAGTTCCTACTTCCATAAGGATGTGTCCTGCATTTTCTAAAGTTCTAATGGCTTGAGGTTTTAAATTTAGGTCTCTGATCCATTTAGAGTTAATTTTTGTGTATGGGGATAGATAGGGGTCTTGGTTGAATCTTCTACATGTGGTCAGCCAGTTTTCCCAGCACCATTTACTGAATAGATTGTCCTGTCCCCAGTGGTTGTTGTTGGAGGCTTTGTCGAGGATGAGTTGGTTGAGAAATTGAGGTTTTGCTTCTGGAATCTCAGTTCTATTCCATTGATCTATATGCCTGTTCTTGTACCAATACCAAGCTGTTTTGATTATTGTAGCTTTATAGTAAAGTTTGAAGTCTGGTAATGTGATACCACCTGCTTTGTTTTTTTTTTGCTGGGGATTGTTCTGACTATTCTTGGTCATTTGTGTTTCCATATGAATTCCTGTATTGTTTTTTCTAGGTCTGTTAAGAATGTTGCTGGTGATTTGATGGGTATTGCATTAAATCTGTATATTGTCTTAGGTAAGACGGACAACTTCATAATGTTAACTCTGCCAATCTATGAGCAGGGGATATTTTTCTACGTGTGTGTGTCACCTTTGATTTCTTTCTTTTCTTTTTTTTTTTTTTTGAGTTGGAGTCTCACTCTATTGCCCAGACTGGAGTGCAGTGGCCGCTCCTGGCCACCGCAGCCTCGACCTGCTGGGCTCCAGTGATCCTTCTGCCTCAGCCTTCCGAGTAGCCAGAATTACAGGCACGCGCTACCACACCCGGCTAATTTTTTGATTTATTGTAGAGATGAGGTCTCACAAGCCCGGGCGGGTCTCGAACCCGCGGGCTCAGGCAATCCACTCACCTCAGCCTCCCAAAGGCGCGGGATTACAGGCTGAGCCACTGAGCCCGGCACCTTTGATTTCTTTGAGCAGTGTTTTGTAGTTTTCTCTGTAAAGGTCTTTCACTTCTCTGGTTAGGAAGATGCCAAGGTATTTCATTTTTTTCCTGTGGCTATTGTGAATGTGATTGTGCTTTTTATTTGGGTTTCTGTTTGTTTATTATTGGTGTAAAGAAATGCAATTATCTTTTGCACATTTATTTTATACCCTGAGACTTTGCCAAAGTCCTTTATCAGTGCAAGAAATTTTTTGACAGATTCTGTTGGGTTTTCAAGGTACGCAATCATGTCGTTTGCAAAGAGCGATAACTTGAGTTCCTCTTTTCCTATTTGGATACCCCTCATCACCTTCTCTTTTCTGATTGCTCTAGCCAAGACTTCCAATACTATATTGAACAGGATGGGTGAGAGTGGGTATCCTTGTCTTGTTCCAGTTTTCAAGGGAAATGGTTCCAATTTTTGTCTGTTTAGGGGCATGCTGGCTGTGGGTTTCTCATAGATGGTTTTTACTATTTTGAGGTATGTTCCACGTATGCCTAGATGTTCGAGGGTTTTTATCAAGAAGTGGTGCTGTATTTTATCAAAAGCTTTTTCTGCATCTAATGATATAATCATGTGGTTTTTGTTTTGACATCTGTTGATGTATTTAATTACATTTATGATTTTACTGATGTTGAACCAGTATTGCGTCCCAGGGAAGAAACTTACTTGGTCATGATGGATGACTTTTGAGATGTGTTGTGGAATCTGGTTTGTTAGGATCTTGTTGAGAATTTTAGCATCTATGTTCATCAAAGATATTGGCCTGTAGTTCTGTTTCTTTGTTTGGTCTTTACCTGACTTGGGTATCAATGTGATGTTAACTTCATAAAATGATTTGGGGAGAGGTCCATCTTTCTCGACCATCTGGAATACTTTCAGTATGATTGATATCAGCTCCTTCTTAAATGTCTTAAAGAATTCTGCTGGAAAGCCATCTGGTCCATGGCTTTTTTTCTTGTAGGTAGTTTTTTTATTACATAGTCAATTTTCTTGCTTGTTATTGGTCTATTTAGTGTCTTGATTTCTTCTTATTTCAACATAGGTAGGTTGTGTGATGCCGGAAAGTCCTCCATTTCCTTAAGGTTTTCAAGTTTGTTTCCATACAAGCGTACATAGTAGTCTCTAATGATCTTTTTATTTCTTCAGGGTCAGATGTGACTTCATCTTTTGTGTTTCTGATTGTGTTTATTTGGGTTTTTTCTCTCTTTTTCTTGTTCAGTCAAGCTAGGGGACCATCGATCTTTTTTATCCTTTCAAAGAACCAGCTTTCTGTTTCATTGATTTTTTTGTATTATCTTTTTGTCTTCTATGTCCCAGATTTGGGCTTTTATTTTGGTGATCTGGATTCTTCTGATGAAGTTAGGGTTTTGGTTGTCTTGCCTTTCCAGCTTCCTTAGGTGACTTGTAAGACTGTTAATTTGTGATCCTTCCATTTTCTTCATGTGTGTTTGTAGAGATATGAATTCCCCTCTTACCACAGCTTTCATGGCATCCCAGAGATTTTGGTAAGATGTTTCTTCATTTTCATTTGTTTCCAGGTATCTTTTAATCTGTTTTGATTTCATCATTGACCCAGGAGTTGTTTAGCATCATGCTGTTTAATGTCCATATCTTTGTGGGTTTTGGGGGAACCTTGTCAGTGTTGATGATAATTTTTATTCCATTGTGGTCCACGAAGGTGCATGGCAAAATTTCGAACTTTTAAAATTTGCTTATGCTTGATTTATGGCCAAGTATGTGGTCGATCATAGAGTATGTTCCATGCAGTGATAAGTAGAATGCATATTCTGTGGTCGTTGGATGGAGTGTTCTGTAGGCATCAATTACGTCCATTTAGTCAAGAGTCCCATTTAGGTTTCAGATTTCGTTGCTGTTTTTTGTCTTGATTATCTGTCTAGGGTTGTGAGTGGGGTACTGAAGTCCTCAGCTATCATAGTGTTGGAGTCAATATCTTTTTTTAGTTTACCTAGAAGCCGCAATTTGAAAGTTGGCACTCCTATGTTGGGTGCATATATGTATAGGGTGGATATTTCTTGTTGATGGATTGAACCTTTATCATTATGTAGTGGCCTTCTGTATCTTTTTAAATTTTTGATAGCTTGAAAGGGTATTTTGTCAGATTAAGATCGTGACTCCTCCTTTCTCTTTGTTCTGTTCATCTGAAAATTTGTTTCCCATCTTCTTACTTTGAGTCTGTGAGTGTCTTTTCTAGTGATGTGAGTCTCTGGAAGGCAATAAATTGTTGCCTAGTGATATTCTATCCATTTTTCCATTCCATGCCTTTTCAGTGGTGCATTTAGTCCATCACATTCAGGTTAATTATTGAAATGTGAGAGTTGATCCCTATCATAAGGTTCTTACAGAGTTGTTGTTCCTGTTTGTTTGTTGTCTTTCTTTTGGTTTTGGACTTGGTCATGTGTGTTTTTAATCTTTTGCCTGTACTCTTGTGAAGACCGTTGTTGTTCTTTTTTCCTTTTCTTCTGTGTTCAATACTCTCTTAAGTGTTTCTTGTAGAGGTGGTCTGGTGGCAGAGTAGGTTTTTAGGGGTTGGATATCTGGGAAAGATTTCAATTCTCCCTCACTGATGAAGTTTTGCTTAGCTGGGTAGGTTATTCTTGGTTGAAATTATTTATCTTTTAGAGCTTTGAAGATAGGGCTCCAAGCTCTCCTAGCCTGGAGGGTTTCTGTAGATAAATCTGCTGCTATTCTAATTGGTCTTCTCTGGTAGGTAGTCTGATATTTTTCTCTTACTGCCGTTAGGATTTTTTTCTTTTATACCTATTTTGTTTAGGCAAATTATTGTGTGTCTGGGAGTTGGTCTTCTCATTTGTTGTCTTGCAGGGGTTCTCTGTATCTCTTGTGTTTGAATTTTTGCATCACTGCTGAGATGGGGGAAGTTTCCTTGAATGATTTCATGAAATGCTTGTTCCAATGTGGCCTCTGTCTCTCTCTCTGCCTCAGGAAGGCCAATTACTCTTAGGTTTGGTCTCTTGAAGAAATTTTTCATCACTTGAAGGTTTTGTTCTGTCTTTTTAAGCTTCTTTCCTATGTTTTTGACAGTTTGGGTTAGCTCTGTATTTTGGTCTTCTAGTTCCAAGATTCTTTCTTCTGCTTGGCTAATTCTGCTTTCCATGCCTGTTAGTTTGTTATTTATTTCCATCACAGTATTCTTAACTGCTGTTATTTCTGTCATCAGCTCCTTCCTATTTTCCTTTTGTCTCTCCCAATCTTTTAAATTCTCTCTATTAATGTCTTGATGTCTGGGTTTGTTGCATGTGAGCAGCATTCTGGGGGCTCTTCATTGTTTGTGTTCTGAAGACTGTTTTCTCAGTGTCTGACCTCCTAGGGTTCTGTGTGAATCTTACATTCTTCTTTTGGGTTTTCTTCATTTGTGCAGTTTTTTCCTCCCTTCTTTTCCCTTCCCTCCACTTCTCCATCTTCTTTAATTCTGTCATTCAGGGAGGGAAGGGTTGCTTTTACTTCTGTTTGTTCAATCTCTTATTCTTCCTTATGTATATCCTCTTGGTTTGTTCAATTCTGCAGTTGGACTGTAGGTTGGGGGCAGTCTTTTTTTCAGTTTTGAGATTTAATAAAGGGGAGAGCTGTGATTCAAAATCTCTGCAGATCCTGGTATCCGCCAACAGGTGTATGAGTAGTCTGAAACCCACTTCCCACTGCCTTGGAATCTGTCCATGCAATTGGATTGTAGGTTTACTCCCTGAAAGCAAATTGAGGTTAACAGAGGGAAGAGAATGGAGCAGTCAGTGTGGAGCAGAGGGAAGTTGAGAGAGAGAGGAGTAAGAGGAAAAACAGACAAGTGTACTGACTAACAAATGAAAAGAGACACAGAGACTGCAACAAATAAAAAGAAAAACAATAACCACGACTACAAACTAACCAACAACCATAGGAAAAACCTGAAACATACAATGATGCTAACATACAAGCTAGCCAACATCCTTATTGTTGTGCTTTTCCTCTATATAAATATGGTGTTTCCAGAGAAATAAAAAAAGAACAAAACAAAAGGAATAAAATAAAATCAGTAAACTAACTGAACCAACCAAGCACACTCTGTGACTTTTCCTTTAAGTCCAATGTCCTTTCAGCTCTGATTTCTAGCTGTGTTTGCAGACTGGTAGATTTGTTCACAGTTATGGTCAGTTGCCCCTGGCCTGCTTTGAAGGGCAGTTCATGTCTGGGCTCCCTGCCCAGTCTATCACTCAGAACTGGCCTGTGTCTATTTATCAAGGGGGAAGAGCTTCTTTCCCATTTTGATGTTGTTACCTTGGATCCCCAGCAGGTGGTGATATCTTGCCACTTCAGTTGATCTTTATCTGCAGCTGCTGAAGCCTGCAAGTCAACACAAGCTGCACAGGGTGGAAGTCAGAGAGCACCCAGGACAGTAGGGAAGAGGCAATGGTGGCGGTGGTGCTGTAGATGCTTCACGTTACATGGAAGGAGCTCCACGAGCCTGGCTCCAGGCAAGGGACAGGGCATGGTGGTGTCAGTGGCAGTGGCGGCAATCTCAGTAGATCATGCTTGCGGGGGCTTCATGGTCCAAAGTCGTAGATCACCTCAGGCATGGGCAGGGCAATGGCTGTGGCAGTGGCATCCGCAGCAGTGGCCCAGACCATTGTGATGTTTGAGCGGTGGCCGTGGCTGAGCTCCGGGTGAAGATCAGAATGCCAACGATGGGAGTTGCAGTCCCCAGGAGTTAGCCAAAGTCTTTATGTGTGCTCTCTTTCTCAGAGTGTCTCACAGATGAAGCTGCCCCTTTGCCATCTTGCTGGAAGTCCTCTGATTATGCATATTTAATAAATAAATTTCAGGGTTTGGGGATCCCCATTGTATATTGTGTGCATACAAACATACACTGTTACACAGGCACACCGCACACACACACACCATCACCCATGAGTACACACACACACACAAACATCCATGCCAACTCTTGTGCACACACATCACACTTATGTACACATAGGCCCTGTGATTATGGAATATTTGTACTACCTTTTCTCTGTTGCCTGTGAAACCTTCCATGCAAGAAGGCAGTTTACAAACTCTGGGGTGTCTGTAAGGCAGAGACTCATTACATTGTGGTCAAACATCAGTAATTTAGTCCCAATAGAAGACTAGCCATGGCAACACACCAGAAGTACCCCTGGGGACCACCCCACTGTGCCCTTCCTGCCTGCTCACCACAGCTGGAGCTTGTCTATTCTCATAGCTTTGACTCTTGTCATTTTCTACAAACTGTGAGGACCTTGACCAAAGTGAAGAGATTCAGGCAGACACCTGTCTGCCCCATTCCATTAGTGGGCGACTTAGCCAGAGAGAAGGCTGAGGACATGTTTCCAGGTAGACGTTGCTGGGAGAGGGACTGGTATTTGCTGGGTGTAAGTGTGAAAATGAGCATTAAGTGCAATGAGTCTATGCCAGGCATGCAGTGGTTTTCATGCACTATGTACTTGTGTGTATTGTAGCACTCATCACTCTCTGTGGATAAGGTTTACTAAACTAAATTTTGATAGAACATCCCCATTTCCTCAGCACTTTGTTACCAAGAATCTCAGACTATTGTGTGACTTCTGAGCACAAGTATACACAACCCATTTGTCCACCCAAGACTACAACCTCCTTCTGCCCACACTGCTTTGGAAATAGGACCTAGAAATCATTGTGGGTGCACAGTAGAAGATAGAATGGAAGAAAATGCTTATGGAGTGAACCCAGATAAAAGTTAGAGGTAGAAGGTCTGGGAGCTTCTACTGAATCCTCATTTGTATAAGATTCTCATCTGCAACAACCATAATAAGAATACCACCAACCTCGGCTTGGATGCTTCCAAACATGGAGTGCTTGCTACCTTACAAAGAAGTTTTATTATTTTTAAGCTGTGAAACCCCCAAACCACCTCTCTCAAACTTCCTCCTGTTTATCTTAGCACTTCCCAATTCAATTCTCACCTGAAGGCAACTGTCAAGATCCCACTCTCTTCTCATTTACAGAGTGCCATGGACTGAACGTTTATATCCTTCCAAAATGAATATGATGAAGCACTCATCCCCAATGTGGTGAAATTTGGAGGAGACCTTTGGGAGGTAATTAGGATTCAATAAGGTCATAATGGTGAGGCCCATCATGAGGGTTATGGGATAGGTGGCCTTATAAAATGAGGAAGAGCCAGGTGTGGTGGCAGTAGCTAATGCTTATTATCGAGTAATTTGGAAGACCAAAGCAGGAAGATCACTTGAGGCCAGGAGTTTGGGATCAGCCTGGGCAACATAAAAAGATCCTGCCTCTACAAAAATAATAATAATCTGTGGGGCATGGTGGCACATGCCTATAGTCCCAACTGCTTGAGAAGCTGAGGCAGGAGGATCACTTGAACCCATAGGTTCACCACTGTACTTCAGTCTGGGTGATGGAGTGAGATCTTGTCTCATAAAAAGAAGGAGGAGGAAGAGGAGAAGAGGAAGAAGAAGGAAAAGAAGAAGAAGAGGAAAAGAAGAGGGAGAAGAAGAAGAAGAGCTTGCTCTCTCTCTCTCTTTCTCTCTCTCTCCATATATCTATCTATCTCACTCTCTCTATCTCTCTCTTTCTCTTTCTCTCTCCCCTCTCCACACATGCACCAAGGATGGCCAGGTGAAGATATATCAAGAAGTCAGTCATCTGCAAGCCAGAAAGAGAGCCCTTATCAGGAAATGAACCCTGACAGCCCTTAATCTTAGATTTCCAGCCTCTAAAACTGCAAGAATTAAATATCTGTTGTTTAAGCCACACAGTCAATGGTATTTTGTTGTGGCAGCCCAAACTAACTAAGATGCAGACTAAATATATTTACTTTCTACAACCTTTCTTCACATCAGAATCCCAAACCTTTCCACTCCTAACTGCCTTCCCTTGGATGTGTTCCAGCTTGTACTAGTCTCAGCTACAGTTATAGAGAAGGGGCTCAATAAATGTTTCATGAACCGTAAAAGAAAAAAGCGAAGAGGGAAGATTGCCTGCCTTACCTGAGACTGTCCACTTCTCCATCTGCTCGTTTTCATGGACAGTCTTGGCTCAGATTGCCTCGCTCTTCCTCCTCCTCCTCTGTGACACTTGAGCTTCTCTTGCCAGAATTTAATTTTTAGATCCTCCCATCAGCCCTGAGCCTCTATCCACAGGCTCTTACCCACATGTTCTCTAAATTCTTTTGGAGTTTGCCTTCTGAAAATCTAGAACAAGTTTGGAAGATGAGATCATAAGTCCTCCACCAAGAACACTGAAGCAAACCAGCTCAAGGAGCACTTCATACATGGAAATTCCCAGGTAACAACACTTATTTTGATGAACCCCAAATTTCCTAAATTCATTTGACCAAGGAACTCTTTTGTTGTAGGACATCTATTGACCTTTGAAGAATAAGTAATGTGAAGAAGTCTGGTCAGCCATTGCTTGACTGCCCACTTTCTTTACTCCTTCACTGCTGGGAATTCTCACTTGACAAGACCATATTTCCTGAGGTCCCCCTTTCTGCCATTTTACCAGCAAAATCTTATTTGTTGAGGTACTTAAAGCCAAGAAGAGCATTCATCACCCTCCCTCTCTACTTCTCTTGAGCAGGAAAAAGATACTGACCTCGGCTCATAGCTCTGGAGTGGGCCAAGCCCTTCCAGTACATGAGAGTCTGGGTTTCCTCAAACAAGGACTAAATTCCAATGTTTCTCTTCAGAGGTGAGAGGTTGCATACAAGGAACTTGACTAAAGATGATGTGATTGCTATTTCCTTAAAAATGCCTGCATTTTGTCTTTTTTAAGTAAGTGATGAGGCGTGAATCTCAGGACGTCTAGAAGCCTATAGACCAGTCAAAGAGTTTCTGTGCTGCTGTTTTGAGCTCCACGAAGAATATCAAGCCACCTTCAAAACCAACCCTGTGAGAGTTCTACTTTTTTAAACATGTTCTTATCCAACTTGGAACCATCTCTACTCTCAACCCAACATGCATGTGTGTGTGCATAAATACACACACACACACACACACACACACACACACACACACACACACACACACTTCATTGTAAGGCAGACACTGAGTTTTTTCCAAAACCTGGGACTCTGCTTTAAGCTCCATAATCTCACTTCATCTGTTACTCTAAAAAGCAAAGAAGTCTCCATCTTCAGCAAGGGAAGAGAGAAATGTTATTTGGGACAATAGACCTTTCTCTGTACCTGGATCTGACTGAAGATGAACCAAGGCACAATGAACTTCAAGCAGTCTTGAACTTAGCTCACAAAGGGGTGGACCACATCTGGGACAACCAATGCTTGTCATAGCTGACCACCCTGCCACTCTGCCCTCTGAGTTGCCCTTTTCTGGTATGGAGAATCACTCCAGTATTAGAGCATCAGTAGGAAGCCTTAGAAACGTAAGTGCTGCAGGGGTTGATTGGTGCAACCCAACTTTGTTCTGAAGACATTTCATGCTCCAATTCCCTGTCCTTAGAGTCAGTTTCAGCTAACACCCTGACTCATATGAATTTTCTGTAGCTCCAATTGTAAGCCTGTGATGGCTGTATATAAACAATGAGCAACTTGATGGAAGGGCATGTGTCTTCTCCATGCTCACTCTCACTTCTCAGTACTCCACTCACTACCATATCTGGCACACAGCAGGATCCCCATTTGTTGAACTGACGTTGGAGATTGTATTCCTTTTGTCTTTCTCAGCCATTCCTTAAAAATCTTACCGAAGAGCCATATGTGAGCCATGAATGATGATTAACACACAGTCCTACCCTCAAGAAGTTTACAGTCTAGTACTGGATTCAGGCATATGTACAAACAATTAAAAAACTGTATTTTGTGGGCAACAGAGGTGAATGTAATTGGAACAACATGCAGGATCTCCACTTTCAGAGTTAACAGCCAATGGGGTGAGTGCTGGTACTCCATGTACCCCTGACCTCCTCCTGACATGCCGCTCTGCCTTCCTTCCCTTCCCTGCCCTTCTTCCCCACCCTGCCCCACCTTTATTTTTCTCTCTGTGATTCCGTGGTAGACATAGTATTCTAGACACTCTTGATGCCTTGATGGAATTTCAAATGGGCAAAAGGAAGCACATGATGGGAAGAAACAGGTTTCCTAGTTTCTGGAGCTGGGAACAGTCTTCGGCAAGGGCCTGATACTAAGACCTTCCATCATTCAAGCCAGTCCTGGATTCTTGCCATGGGACTTGACTGAACTTGGTAAGAAATAGGCTGGGTGACCAGCAAGTCTGTGGAAGAACAGCCTGGTCTCACACAGGGATGTCTAGAAAGTGGCTGCTGTGCTGAACTGGTTTCATGACTTGCCTAACTCAGAAGGCTGCTAAGCAAATCTCTGCAATCCCAAAAAGCCATTGGCTTGGAATTCAAGGCACAGTTTAAGGGAAAAGTTTGAATACGAGCATGTTTATAGGACATACTTATTAGATCTGTTCCTCTCTAAAGAAGGCAGTTCTTTTAAACAAAATTCTCACAAATGCAGCAATAGTCACAATGGGGTATGGCATTATAACTCCATGCTCAGGAATAACACAATTATCCTCAAAGGTTACTTATGTTGAAACTAGCATTTTGTTGTGTTTTTCTTCTTTGGGGATTTTGTTGTTCAAAGCTGAATGTTTATTGTTTTCACTACACAGATTGACAGAAGACAGGAACTCACAAAAAGAGCTGTCCCTAGATGAAACACCTTAGCCATCTACTCCTATAGAGTACATTCTCAGATTTCAGTCATTAATTTGTTTTTAATTTTTATTTTTATGGTCTGGGCCTTCTTTAAGAAAATCTCATGATCCCTTTTCTTGCTCTTTAATTTTTCTTCTCCAACTTGTGTTTTATCTTGCAAAATATCAAACAAATTAAGTGTATGAACTTCTGGTGTCCTCCAGGGAAAGAGAAAGACAATATACACCCACTTTGTTCTGAAACCGGGTATCCTACTAAGTTCAAATTAAAACAACAAGCCGGGCTTGGTGGCTCAGCCTGTAATCCCGCATCTTTGGGAGGCTGAGGTGAATGGATTGCCTGAGCCCGCGGGTTCGAGACCCGCCTGGGCAGCGAGACTTCATCTCTACAATAAATCAAAAAATCAGCCAGGCATGGCAGTGCATGCCTGTAATTCCGGCTACTCGGAAGGCTGAGGTGGAAGGATCGCCGGAGCCCAGCAGGCGAGGCTGCGGTGGCTGGGAGCGGCCACTGCACTCCAGTCTGGGCAACCGAGTGAGACTCCAACTCAAAAAAAAAAAAAAAATTAAAACAACAGGGTGTCCAAATCCACAGTCCCAGGAAATCAGCCTCTGGAAAGGGAGAAGTAAGAGAGTAAAGTAGTCTCAGAGCCCACTGATGGCCGATCAGAGTCGAGTGGTGGAAGTGCGTGGGAAGCAGCAGTGTTTCTCTTCTGCTTTTGGTGAAGAAGAGCAATTTAAATCTCAGTGGCCTGTTTGCCTAACCAAGATTTAAGGCCATTCACTCCACATTAGGTTTGATAGGTTAACAAAATAATCCAACTCTTTTCCTTTTATTTGGAAAACACTGTTCACCTGGATTTTAATTGTATTAGTTCTTTTTTAATATAGAGATGTGGTCTCACTATGTTGCCCAGGTTGACTTTGAACACCTGGGCTCAAGTGATCTTCCTGCCTTGGCCTTCCAAAGTGCTAGGATTACAGGCATGAGCCATCAGTCTGGCCATGTTCACCAGGATCTTATATTTGAGCCTCAAATTTTCTTGTTTGAGGGAAGAAGCATCTCACAGATCAGTGATGCTTTTCTTATGCACACCCTGCAGAAAGTCATTTTAACTGAATTAGACAAAAATCACAGGAATAGGCTCATGCAGTTGACTTTTCTGCCAACCCTTGACTGGTGTATTTTGTGGTAGAAATTGCAGATAATGCTATTGGCAGGAAAGAATGGTACCCCTGTTTTAGACTTTCAGAGTTGTCAGGAAAGACTTGGGGAGAAAAGGTGGGGAAGACGGATTTCTGATTTTATCACCATAACAGAATCAGAAGTTACTATTTTCCAAATCAGACTTTGGTCTAGTTGCCTTTTTATTTAATCCTGTCACTATAAGGTTACTAGTGTCAAGTATAGCATGAGATTACTATTGTCAAGTACAAATATTGTTTGAATGGCACCTAGCCACACAAAACAACCCAAAAAGTTGTTATAAAATCATTCAACATCAACTAAAGGCCAAGCACTCTGCAACATGACTCATAAAAATAAACATGTTCCATTTGCTCTGACTTGGACCCTAGAAGATAAACTGAACAGTGAAGCTGATGGTATTTACAAGGGACTCATCATGCTTTGAGCACTTGCACTCAATGACTTCTTAGGTGATTGAACCAAGCTTGCTTCAGGTCTGATGGTGCATCTACTCTAAAGTGTGCAATTTCATAGATTAAATTATCCCCCAAATTCAGTGGGTGCAGTGACTCATGCCTGTAATCCCAGCACTTTGGGAGGCCAAGGTGGACAGATTGCTGGAGCCCAGGAGTTCAAGATCAGCTGAGGCAACATAGTGAGATCTTGTCTCTACAAAACATCAAAAAATTAGCTAGACATGGTGACGTGTTCCTATAGTCTCAGCTACTCAGGGTTCCAAGGTGGAAGGGTCGCCTAAGCCCAGGAGGTTGAGGCTGCCATGAGCCGTGATTGTGGTGATCATGTCACTGCACTCCAGCCTGGGCAACAAAGTGAGATCCTGACTTAAAAAAAATTATCCCCAAAACTCCTCTGAACTTGGGTTTAGCCAACTTGCCCATTTGCTATTGGGTTATTCAGCCTGTGTCTACATGGATCCACTCACATATATTTCATAGTGAGTGTGGTTGTTTAGTTGTCAATCCACAGATATGTAAAGCTGAGACTGAGGCTTTTCATTTTCATATATATAGGTCATATTATAAATAGCATATCTGCTTTGTATATAATGTATGCTTTTTTAAAAAGACAGGACATATATATAATAATATATAGATTTGGATTGATTTTCATTTTCTTCTCTGTGCTTTTTCTTATTTTTCAAATATCCTGGGACAAGTAATATTGCCTTTGTTTTTTTGTTTTGTTTTTGTTTTTTTGAGTTGGAGTCTCACTCTGTCACCCAGACTGGAGTGCAGTGGCCACTCACAGCCGCCGCAGCCTCGACCTGCTGGGCTCCAGCGATCCTTCCGCCTCAGCCTTCCAAGTAGCTGGAACTACAGGTGCGCACTACCACGCCCGGCTAATTTTTTTTTTTTTTATTGTGGAGATGAGGTCTCACCAAGTTGCCCAGGTGGGTCTTGAATCCGCGGGCTCAGGTAGTGATACAAAAATTGATGTTATTTGAAAATGAAAATGGAAAATGCCTAGTAAAAATTACTAAAAAGATAGCTCTTTAAGGATGACTTCTCTGGGATCAGACTGCCTGGATTTGAATCCTGGCTCTTCCCTTTGTTAGTGGGGTGGCTTTAGGCAAGCTACTTAACCTCTGAAAGCCTCAGTGCTTATCTGTGAAATGGGATCAATAAGGGTGTCTATCTCAAAGGGTCTAATGAGAATGAAATGAGACAGTGTGTGTCAAATGTATACCATAAAACCTGGCACTGCCTGTGCGTTTGCACAAGGCACCACACTCAGAACGATCCATGCCTGAGTTAACACTCTGCTGTTACCATCTTGAAATTTTTAACATGTTTTGAACAAGGAGACTTGCATTTTTATTTTGCACTGGGTCCCACAAATTATAGAGCTGGTTCTGAGCCCAGGAAATGTTAGTTAATATTATTGATCATCCCCATTGGTTCTTCATTATTTTAAATCTCAACACTCTTCATTATTTCAAATCTCAACACAGAGTCAAAACCTACAGATCTTTACTCATTACCTCCTAACTCTATAAACCTCCTATCAGCACTATTATGACTCTGAATTATTTTCATAATGAAAAAATGAGTTAAGAACTGAGAAGCCAGCTGGAGGTGTTCCTTGCATGGAAGCACCTGTGAGCAAACACAGGAAGATCCATTTTCCAGAGGCCAGAAGCACGGGCACCAACATGCACCAAGCCTGAGATGGCTGCCATGGAGAAGGACACGGTTATCCTTTTACCTTTTGAGCCTCATTCAAAGAGAAAATTGTTTTGAACTTTCACATAAGGATTGAAGTGTGAGGGGAAATAAGAGAAATCAAAACAGTAAACTTTTAGCAACTGCACATTCAGTGGCAGCTTCAGAAGCATAAAATCAACAACAATTAAACCCCAAGGAACCCCAGGGAAGAAGCTGGGGAGCCTCGTGCGACCTGGGTCCCAGAAAGTTTAGTGCCCTGGCCACTTGCTCGGCCTCTACCTTCTGGCTCTCTAGGTTGGCTTGAGGACAAAAGCTCTGGGCAGAAGAGGGAGGAGGGAGCAGGATGGGCAAGCTTGGCATTTTGAATTCGTAGAAAAAGGTGGAGACTCCCCTCTGAGAACAGGGTTTGGGGAGAAAGAGGGAGAAAAGGTAGACTTTGGTTCCAGTCCTTGGAAGACTTCTGCTTTTTGACTCTTTTTAAAATAAGATTTTTATCTCACAAAAATAATACCAGTTCACTGGGGAGAATTGTAATTCACTTTGAAAGGGAGCGTGACTGTTCCAGAGGGAGCTCCACCAGCCCTGAATGTTCACTTCTAGAATCACCCATGGCTGAGTACAGCAGGAGAGTATGCAGGTCTCCTACAAGACAGCCCTGCTCTAGGGACCTCAGTGCTCACAGGAAAGAGACTGCTGAGACATAGTGTGAAAGCCTCTTTGAGAGAAGAAAATTTTGAGCAGAGGACTGCCAAAATCTGACTTATGTTTTTGAAAGGACCACCATGGTTGCTGTGTTGAGAATAGATTTTCAGAGAACAGTGGAGATAGAAAGACTGATCAGGAGGCTATTTGCAGAGATGGTGGCTGAGTCAGGAGGGAGGTTATAGAGGATCCTGAATGTACTTAAAGGACTTTCTAAGAGATAAGCTGTGGAATGCCACAGAAAGAGGACTGACACCAAGGTTGAGGCCGGAGCAAATGGGAGGAAGACATCATCCTTCCATCATTCCTCCTGGTGTTCATCAGAGAACACTGAAGACAGGCAGATGTGGGCCTGGATGGACTGAATAAGACAGTGGATACTTTGCTCACCTTTCAATTCCTAGGCCTTATGATGGGGGAAAAAACCCCAAAATTTATTTATTAAAAAATTTTATATTTATTCTTTTTTTTTTTTTTTGAGTTGGAGTCTCACTCGGTCGCCCTGACTGGAGTGCAGTGGCCGCTCCCGGCCACTGCAGCCTCAACCTGCTGGGCTCCGGCGATCCTTCCACCTCAGCCTTCCAAGTAGCCAGAATTACAGGCATGCGCTACCACGCTCAGCTGAATTTTTTTATTTATTGTAGTGATGAGGTCTTGCTGCCCAGGCGGGTCTCGAACCCAAGGGCTCAGGTAATCCACTCACCTCAGCCTCCCAAAGGCGCGGGATTACAGGCTGAGCCACCGAGCCCGGCTTATATTTATTCTTATATGTTTAAACTTCCGTCACCTTCAAAGTACTCTTCATCTGATGCAATATTATCTATGGAGATACTTTCTCCACTGCTCAAAACAGTTTCTGAATTCATCAATTTTGATGCCTTTTCTTGCTTCTGCCATTTTTTGTTTGTTTGCTTCAAGTTCATTAGAAGTCAAGAGGGATCTGGCACAGAGGCTCACACCTGTACTCCCAGCACTTTGGGAGGTTGAGGCAGAAGGATCACTTGAGGCCAGGAGTTCGGGACCAGCCTGGGTAAGATAGCAAGACCCTGTCTCTACAAATAATTTTTTTAAAGAAAGAAAAGAGAGAAGGCAAAAAAGAGAAAGTAGGCCAGTTCCATGGCTCAGTCTGTAATCCCACGCTTTGGGAGGCCGAGGTGAGTGGATTGCCTGAGCCCACAGGTTCAAGACACGCCTGGACAACTTGGCTAGACCTCATCTCCACAATAAATAAAAAATCAGCTGGGCGTGGTAGCGTGCGCCTGTAATTCCAGCTACTTGGAATGGGGCGGAAGGATTGCCAGAGCCCAGCAGGTCAAGGCTGTGGTGGCCGGGAGCCACCACAGCACTCCAGTCTGGGCGTCGGAGTGAAACTCCAACTCAAAAAAAAAAAAAAGAGAGAGAGAAAGTATGTAAGGCATAAGTGGAAAGATAGGTAGACACAGTCTGGTAACTTGTGGGCATTTCACTGTGATGCCATCAGTTTTCTCAATGAAAATAAAAGCTGGGTCTTCAGCTAAGATTAGGATGGAGAGAAGGTGCTGAAGGTTTGGGTAAAAGAACAAGAGCAATTAAGTGGTAATTTATTCATCTTTCTATCTCTAGTGTCTACATAGTGGCTTCTCAGTAAAGACTTCTGAATGCAGAAATGTTTACAAATCATGATTAATGAAATAACATCAAGCCTAGACTAATATGCATAGCCCTGGAAATGCTCTCCTAGTTGTCTGTCGTTGGTATGTTTAGTGAGTTGGTTTAAGAGATCAGGTCATGAACAGTTGGGTACACTTACTCTGCAATAAGACCTCAATCCAGGCATCACCACTGACTCCCCAGCAATGTGATGTTCTGAAAAGTCATTTATCTGATTTAGTCTCCATTTTATCATTTGTAAACTAAAAGCTACTTTTTTTACTCTGTTGCCCAGGCTGGAGTGCAGTGGCATGCTCACAGTCACTGCAGCCTCAACCTGCTGGGTTCAGGTGATCCTTCCACCTCAGTCTCCCAAGTAGCTGGAACTATAGGCACATGCTACCATGTCCAGCTTGGTTATTTATTTATTTATTTATTTTAGAGACAAGGTCTCATCACTTTGCCCAGGCTGGTCTCAAAC